>JBAJNP010013881.1:0-11599 GCA_036877545.1 Yasuhikotakia modesta | reverse complement strand
CCTCCAGACTGAAGGACTGATTAGACCTCAACATTATGATCTCAATAGCACTGGACTTCAGGAGAGCAATCTGATCTTCTGCCGTCAGGTCCCTGAGACACACACACCAACAAACACACACAGTTGAGGAACAGGATGTACAAACCCTTCCTTGGTTACCAAGACAACAGACATCCCATATCAGTTCCCAGACGGCCACAGTTAGCATCCAGAAAAAGAAGGGGTCACCAGATTATAACTGAATAACTGAAGTTATTATACGTTTTGAACCGCCCTGATGTTCTGTAACTGAGATCATAAAGAGGGACGTGCAAGCTTAGAGTGAACACGGTCATTGTGTTTGTTGTGGACGCTAACAGAAGAATTGCTACAGAAGAAGAGCGTCTCACCTGAATCCAGGGATCATCTTGGCGAATCCAATGACTTTCTGAATGCTGTAACTAACCAGATCAGCCAGGTGTGGTAACATAGACAGACGAGAGGAGTCGTCCTCACCAGAGTCTGGACTGCCCCCATTATCCTGATACATCATCAGCAGACTGCTGAAGTTCAGTTTACTGTCAACAGACTCTACAGAGAGAGAGCGGGAGCGAGAGATGAACAGGTGGAGAAAGAGAGAGTGTGTGTCTGCATGTGTATGTGTGTGTGTTACCAGGTGAATGGTTAAATGAATCTGATGAGGCGTCTGACAGTGAGTGAAGAGACGCCGCCCGACTGGCACTGCGGGTGACGGGACCCTCTCTGACCGGAGGCTAAACACACACACACACACACATACACACACACACACACACAGCAGTTTAGACCCACAACTAACATCAGAAATGATAAACAATGATAAAAGAGAATAAAAGCAGTATAATGTAATTGTGTCTGTAAGTAACAGATGTTTCAGTGAGTTTGAGGAGGGGAGATTATAATCAGGTTTTAGTAACAGATGTTTGACTGATATGATCACATGTACTGTGATAAACGCAGGTAATCATCACTCACCCTGAAGCGCGCAAAGTCTGAGTAAGAATCATCGTAGGTCTTGTGATGCGCCTCCACCAGAGTGTTGATGATCTGCGTCTGCTCCTCGTTCAGACGAGGCCTCCGCGCCTCCCGCGCAGCCTCCTCCTCTTTCCTCTTCAGAATCAGATCCTTCTTTCTCTGGACCTCCTCGTCCGTCAGAATGACTGATGGCAGAGAGAGAGAGAACCAGTGATGATAACCACTCCATCAACACAGTGCTGATGTTTTTAATCTTCTATCATTCCTAACCGCACCCCTCTGACGCATCACCCACACACACATGAAGTGTGTTTGTACAGCGTGTGCACTGGCGTCTCTGTGTTTCTCTCAGATTTCACTCAAACATCAACATCCCGCTGTTTACTGCTAAACATCTTTTAACATCATTTCTTTTGTTCCAAACAAATAAAAAATGGCAGAAAAGAAGCTGATCTTTGACCCTTCTGTCTTCAGTCGACTGCATACGACACACAATGAGCCAATGCCCCAATTGGATCCGTTTTCACTTAAAGCAGCGATCTGCTGTCCCCTCAACCCCCCCCACAACTGAATCTGGGTCACCTCATTGGCAACAATTAGGAGAGAAAGAGTCACTGCTCTCTCTTATTGAATGTTTAAAAGAGACCGTTTCAAACAGTTGTTTGTGAAGAATGTCATTAAATGCTGTTTACACTTCCAATCAGTAATTGGCACAAAACTGTAGTTATTATACCGTGTCTTTTGTCGCACACCAATACGAGATAAAACAACATTAGCTATGAGCAGTAGATTAACCAATAAACAGTTCTGTTTCTAGATCCATCTAACTGCTTACACTTTATTTTACCAGTCCACTTTAGACATTCTACTAACTGTAAGTAACTTTGCAACAACATGTCCACTAACTTTCAGCGGAGTAGTAGTAGATTGTTAGGGTATGGATAATCATCTTAGTTGAAGATAGTATGTACTCGTAAAGTTACTCATAGTCAGTAAAATGTTGAGGATATATCAACTCTACTAGTACTCTAATGACTGCTAGCTGACAAGTAGCTGCAAATGTACTTACTGTTAGTAAAACGTCTGAAGAGACTATGTGAGTGTTTCATGTGGAACTGATTTGTGATTGGATGTGATGTCATGACTGTGGGGTGATTGACAGGTGTCACTCACACTCCTTCATCATGCCGATGTCCACGCAGCGTTTCAGACGGCAGGCCTGACAGTGACGCCGGTTGTCTTTGGTGATGGTGCAGTTTCCACTGAACGGACAGGTGAAACTCGCCTTCCGCTTCATACTGCGCCTGACACACACGCACACAGACACACACACCATTAATGCACCCATATCTGTGCAAATAAAACACACCAGCATGTATTTTAATGAAATGTGAGGTAATGTGATTGCAGGACATGTCTCTATGTACACACCCCACCATCATACAAACACACAAACAACCCAACGATCAGAGCAAACAAACGCTTCTCCTCCACTGATAACAACCACAGATTAGTCCTGCTGTTAGTCAGGAGGCTAAGAGCACATGGACAGGTCTGTGTGGAACATCAGCTGTGATGGAGGTGCAGAGATGCTGTAATCCATCAATGTGTGATTGCACACACACACACACGCATGTGCACATGCATATTCTGAATAAGACAGACTGCTCATCACCCTCAAAAATCTTTTGCACATTTTCAACCTTGGCATGTCAATACATGTGACAGGACACCGAACTTCAGTTCTACAGTTTCTGTCTGCAGATTCAGAAGGTTGTGTGAACTCCTGCGTGTCTGCGCAGCTAACAGACCACTCGCTACCTCTTTATTTGTGTAACAGCTTCACACGTGTTTTACTCCCCCAACAAGCAGAGACACAAACTCTAGATGTGCAAACCTCTCTGGCACACAGGATGTTATTGCAGTCAGGTGAGATGTTTACCTGAAGAAGCCCTTGCAGCCCTCGCAGGTCATGGCATTGAAATGAAATCCAGTGGCTTTGTCTCCACACACGCCGCAGATGCGCGGAACGTTCCGCTCAAACTCATCCTGCCCTGCAGCTGACGTACTCACAGACATGGGCTCCATTACTGAGAACACAGAGCAAGAGGTCCAGTCAGAACCTCACAGAAACCCACACGCATCCACTGACACGTTTCACACAGAATAAACATGTCGACAAATCATATACATAACAAAAACTATTACATTTAGAGGAAGAGAGAGAATAAGGATGAAGTAAATAGTAAACAAATAAATAAGTTGTGCTGCCCTACACCAGCTTACCTATGCTAACTTATTTAACACATCCTAACCAGAAAACTCTTAACTCACTGACTAAACCCACTGCTGCTTACTGGTAGTTTCAGTTACACCCAGTGTGTGTGTGTGTGTGTGAGATCAGCAGAAAACCAAAACCACAGAATAATAACAATCATAAATAATAAACACACAATCATGGGCCACATCTGCTAAATCTAGTTTAGTTTCTTTAGACAGAAAAAAGCAACACATTTTGTGAAATGATTTAGAAGAATAATCTGAGAATATTACAACACTATTATTATTATTCAGCTGTTTTCTTCTTACGCATAACAAAACTATTCTACCTCAGTAAAATCATTCAGTGCACAACATTCACACACTGTTCACAGTAACAGACAAAAACAGACACACTGTTCACTGGAACAACTAGAAGTAGTTTGCTATTCAAAGCAGAGCATGTGTTCCTCTAGAGAACACAAGCAACAACAATACAGCTCCAGACAGATCTAGAACCGTCAGATGTTCCGAGGAACACTGAAATGGAGGCTTTCAAAATCAACACAGCAGAAGCTATCACTGTAACCCAACACCAGGCTGAACTTTACAATACTACCTCAAAACTGATCTGAGTTCAGATATCCCTGCTTCCCTCAGTCCAACAGACCCGAGCTGATCCCATCTGCTGGAATTCTGGGAGGGTGGCGTCCGTACAAAACACCAAACACACACACACACACACACACACACAGTGTTGCTCCCTGGCTTTCACACTGAATACTCACCAAACACTGTCCATGAAGGGCAGGGGTGCAGCTCAGGGTCACACAGATTTCCAAATGTCTGACTGCACCACACACTCTTTAAACTTTACACCGTGTTTTTAGCATTGGCTAGAAACAGAACAGGCCGCTGGTAGCTGGCAGGCAGACAGAAAGGGGCGGAGGAACGGCAGAGGAACGGGGGGCCCTAAATCCCGTCAGAGGGGCCCGTTCAAGGAGAGAAACCCTCCTGCAGGCGGAGCTGTGTCCCGCCACTCTGTCCCTAAGGCATTCAAACCTGCCTGTGATCTCATCCAGCACGCAGTCAGGACAGGAGGACAGGAGCATGTGTTACCAGCACTGCAGATACAGCAGACCTGCCGATTTACATGGGTGAAGATGGAGATACACGCTGATGTCTAACACACAGTAGATGTACGCAGTGCTAATATAAGTGAAAGCAGACTGTGCTCACTAGTGGCCCGGCTCCAAACACGAGCACTCCTCAGTCTGAAACAAGCGCTTTCACTGACAAAACTCTTCTGCACCTCTGCCTTTGGTTGATGTTGTATCCAAAGCTGTCAACAGTACAAATGAGTGTTACCACGTGTTCCCTGCAAATCAGACCTGTGATCTACTCTTAAAACTGATAAAAAAAAAATCACAGAACTGTACAGATGTCAAAAAGTGTGAATGAAAAACAACAGAAACAGACTGTAGTGAGATCTGAGGCCACATCTAGTGTCAGTGTCCGTGTGAATCCAAATGACTGTTCAGAGGAAGAGGCGGGTTTATGATAGAGCAGAGGGACTTTCCACAGGAGGGGAGTCAGAACAGAAGGGGGCTGGCTTACTGATGGCCTGTGACTGAGGGGCAGGGCTTGTGAGGAAAGTCATCAATCAGATGATATCTAAATGAGCTAATTGAAGTGCTAACTAAACACACACCTAAGTAAGAACATCTGTACAGTGACATCTGTACAGTTCTGTGATTTTTTTGGAGGTCTGTATGATCAGTTTTAAGAGTAGATCACAGGTCTGATTTGCAGGGAACACGTGGTAACACTCATTTGTACTGTTGACAGCTTTGGATTTGGCCGCAGTTAACAGGCTGAACCCTTCCAAACGTTGGATTAAGAGCAGTTGTAATGTGAGGTGAAGCAACACACTGTACAGGCACATAACAGGTACACAACGCACAGGCCACTAATGATGTGTTAGCTAACTGACGCATGATCCGACTGTTCAGTGATCAGTGGGTTCTGTCTTTAAGCTCATACCAGCACTGAAGTCACCCTGACAACAGCTGATGTAAAGCAGGGGTGGGGCTTTGGAGTGGGCTCTGAAAGGAGGGTGAACTCTTATGCTTTCAAAGCTAGTTTGCTGTTGCTAGCCCCCTTGGAAATTGCCTGTCCCACCTTTAAAAGGTGATTTGCAGAAATATTTAGACATGCCTTCAGTGTAGCTTGAAGTCTAACAAACTCAAGAACCAGAGAGATAAATGGGTCACAGAAGTGCTTTACACTTAATACAGTTCAAATGTGAATAACTGGTTTACAGGTCTAGTTACGTTTTATTCTACTGGTCTTTTCTTAAAAGTTTATTACAAATGATCAACAACAACCCATGCTGAATATATAATAAAACAATATACTGTGATACGTTTAGTTGCAATCACCCACTGAATACTTCAGCAAATTCAAACATTCAGACAGATTTGAGACACTGTTATGGTTTCCAGTAGGGGTGCTAAAAAATATATAAATTCTCTGATTTTAATTGATCTTTAATCTAATGAAACAAAATCTATGTGGCAAATCATTGAATTAAATCACAAAAACAGTGTTAAATTAAACTGTCACGTCTTCTCTGTTCCACCCGTTTTTTCAACAATCCGAACACAACAGAACTATGGAAATGTTTCGTGTGTCATCAGATATCCTGCTTCTCTTGACCTCAGCCACTGAAAAGACACAAGCAACAACACACACACAAGCCGAGCGCTAGTTACATTAACTAAAGCTCTTATCCTGTTCTGGCATGTTATTAAAGGCGGACAAAGTCCAATCTGGCTGTCAGCCACACTGGACTGCAGCTCCCATCATCTTTACCAAAGTGAGTCATGGCTCTCTTCACCGACAGACAGAGACAGAGACAGCGCCCCTAACCTGAGGTTAACCACCTTACTCAACATGCGCTCAACAACTTACCAACCCGTGACTCACGTCTTCCAGGGTCTGTGAGTTACTGCTGCTCCGCTGATACGGGATTTACCAGAGCTGGTGATGGGATCTGTTGTAGAGCACGTTCAGAGAGCAGATGAACACAAAACTATTACGATCAATAAACTCCTTCATTTACACTCAAAACATCTCTATGAGATCTGCTCTCAAGTTCAGACTTCTTCTAATCCCCAAACCAAACAGTCATTGGTCTATTACAAAGAATCTTTTGGTGAAACAGAACAGTTCTACAGATGTCAAAGGTTCTTCATGGGACCACAAGAATCGTTCTTTTACAACATCGTGAAGATGCTATTTTGTGAAGATGTATTTTTGTTGTTGTGCCTTGGTTTCATTAGATTAGTCTTGAACAGTGTAAATTTTTCTCTGATAAAAATGAACATTATGGGGTACCAAGAACTGACATGACGACATTATTGTCCTTCGCAACCCCAGCTTCTGTTGTTATAGCAACACATTTCCTGCCACACTAATTGATGCTTTTACCGCTGAATGGCAAAAAAGCATTTGTGTGGGAGTGAGACAGAGAAAAGATGTTCTTCACATTCTGAACAGGAACTTTAAACGTCACAAAAGTAACTTTCCCTGGAAAAAGCTGTTGGTGTAACTAACTGCAGAACGATCCAATGAAATCACAGCCTCTCTTCTCCCAATCAAATGCTGACCGCATTAAACCCTCTACACCTATTCTCATGAAACACTGTAATAACAAATCACACCGAACATCAGACTTTCAAATCAAAGTTTAGCACTGCTATCTGTTTACCTCACTGAAACATTCAGGCACATAAAACACGAACACAAGAACACACATTCTGCCCCAAACCAAAACTACACGCCACAAAATGGAGGACGAGAACATCTTCAAAACCAAACCTCCATAATTATGAGTGCAGACAGCCCACTTCAACATCATCAGTCGGCCACAAGAATGACAATTACTCATGTTTAAATATAGAGGTCACATGATTTGCAGAGATTTGCAGAACATCAGTTCACGGAATAGAGAAAAACATCTTAATGAAGACATGAATCGTGAAAGGGCGAGCGATTAACTCCAATCTGCAGGAAATGTGCCCTCAGAACCTATTTTAACCAAACAGACTGTTAAATCATATAAGCGTTTCTCTCTCTCACTCAGGAGAAGATCTGAACACACGCTGGACCTGCAGAAGGACCAGCTATAATATTATTCAACAAATCATTTCATCAGTTTTACACTCGATGGATACACTTTATCAGTTTGAAAAAACAAAGTTTACAAGAGTTTAAATAGTCTGAAGTTCTGTCCAGTCATGAGACATTCCCATGATTAAAGCTTCATCAACAGTCTGAACGCTAGAGTTCAACGTTTGAACGCAGGTTTATTGATTTCATTTTCAGAGAAACATACTTGTTGTTGGTGTTGCTTGTGTGTCTGTTAAATGGCTTCATGTAAATCAAGCTAAACTTTCAAACAGGCTGAGCTGAGCTGCTTTGATCACAATAACAACTGCCGAAACATGACCGACATCACTGCCTCGTCCAGTCACCTGGGAAGACCCCCGTCCCCCTGTGATAACTCTGAGCCTCAGTCTACAGCTTCAGAATTCAGCCCAACAAACACACTCCTCTCCAGTGTGATAGACACAACCCAGTGCAGAACACACAAACCTTCACTCGAGAAGATCAGGAGAGCCATAAAAATTAAATCACAACTGCAGCTTCACAAATTACCATAAGGAACGTTTCAAACAAATGCAGAACAAACTGATTACTGCCATACAACAGAAACGTGACCCAGAGAGAATGAACTTTGAACAGAGTAAATCTTTATTGTTAGATTATTGCTCATGTTTCAAAGCATGTGACTGACTGGAATGATGCTTTCCTTTCATAGTTCATAGCATAAGAAAAACTATTATGCCTTTCTTTTTCACTTTTTTTTTAATTTATGGTGTGAACAAATGAACTGCAGAAATTGATCCGCCTATGTTCCTGCAGATGGTCTTCTGCTCCCTGAGACGCTCACACAGGAGAAACGTCTTCGCCTCAGAAATCAGTCACAATGTTGGAAGGAGACAACAGGAACAATAACTCTGGTGAAATGACATGACATGATAGATCATGATATGATAACATGCTAAAGGGTTGCAGACAAACACACAGGCCGATTGCCTTACACACAATCCTGCTGAGTTTACAGCACTGAACCCACTACAAAACTAGGGCAACATACCTGACATTCAAAACATGTTCAAAATCTTTTCTGAAGTAAAAGAAAAGACTAAATTAAACATACATTCAGATGGGAATGTGGAACGCAAAGTCTGACAGATACGCTGTTTCACGCAATATATATGTGGTTCTGCTTAAGATTTCACAGCCATCACATTCATAACATCTCCTTCCATTAATGTGCTATCCTCATGTGGGATGATAACAATCTGCAGTGAAGGTGTTGTTTTAATGGCAAAGGAAAATTCCTATAATGTTGAATGAGATTTTTATTACAGTAAAACCTTTTTACTCAAAGACTTACCAGGAACATGCTTTACGTTTCACTCCTAAAGCAAAGAAAATTATCATTTGCAAGCCTTTTTTGGAAAAATGGACAAAAATTAGTTTGTGTTGTTGTATGGTATTTAGCTGCTTTCTGCCTTTAATCTGTCAATGTAATTTGACAATGGCTGTAATAACTACAGTATTCTGGTAGAAATCTATGGCATGTGGAAACTCATCTCCTAGAGACACAGAATACGAACAGAAACAGTGATGTGCGACAATCTGAAGAAAAGCAGCGTGAGTTACTCTAGAATCGGGACACGTGCGAGTCCTGCTACCCTCATGAAACGTCCTGGAAATTCCATCGCTTCAGCAACTTCCTGTGGGGGGAGGGGGTAACGCCCGCAACGCAAACACGGCAATGGGACGGATTTCCATCCGGGGGCTTGTTACCAACCGGCCAATCAGAAGCTCAGTGCTCAGCTTACACATCCAATCAGAGCTGCAGCGGCCCCACCCGCCGACTTCTACAGTGGTGGCCCTGATGCTAGCCACCCCCATCTTCCACAGGGAGAGCGAGAGAGACACACATGCACAATATTCCTCCGTCATAACCTGATCTGAGAACAACTTTGTCAAAGGAAAAACGTTCACTGAAAACAACAACACTGCTCCCATATAATCTTCCACAGACAGATATGCAGCTCGTCACCAATGCAGTTTAAATATTTAATGCATTGCATGGTATCCAGCACTGCCACCGCACTCACAGTCTGAACAACAGAGGGGCGTCCACATCTGACTGACAGATGCAGAAACACACGGCTGTCACTGAGCAGTGAGGACTGCAGCGTTTTCACGGCAGCAAGTGTGATGGTTTCCACACTGCACATGCCTCTACATCAGCCAAGGCTTCATAAAACATGATGTCGTCAACAGCAGAAACGTCATCACGCTCTCATCCACCAACTGATTATAATCACTAATTAATGAAATGTTATTCTGACAGAGAGAGAACTAGAGAATCTTTCATGCTCTCTACAGCTGAGCCCATGTGGAGCAGTCAGGAAACTGTAGAGATGAGCCTCAGAGGGGTTGGCTAGAGGACACACACTCAGAGCATCACAGCGTCACCCGTGTCACTGAACTATTTTAGCTCACTGAGACCTGGGTGGTCCAATCAGAACCAGAGGCCAGCACACACACCCAAACTCTGATAGGTTTCAATCAACATCCATACTTTTGTACCAGTGCTAGTTCAGTTCTGCATTAAGTCAATTTAGTCAGTCTAACTGTTTAAAGTTGTGTTTAGATAATATTATTAAAAAATTAAAACCGTTACAGTTTTACAGTTTTTAACTAACTAAAACAATTGAAAAGACTGATAAAGACACACTAAATTCGTTTGTTCGTTATAATTATTTATTCATAAACTGTTCAAATTAATTTTCCAAACAAATCTGTATGGCAAAAACAACTTTCACTGTCACTGGAAATATTTCTAGGTGTGCAAAACAAAACAAACAAACAGCTAATCGCTGGCTACCAAAGTCTCTAAACTATAAGCACCACAAACTGGAAATAAGTGCGCGTGTCACATGTTCACTAAATATAAAGTTGACGGCCATCCTCGAAGTACAGTCTTTAAAAAACATGTTTATAAAAAATCATCATGATGAAGAGCAAAAGTCACACTGTAACACTAAACAAACACAACAACTGCCAAACAGGGCAAAGTTTCCAAATCATCTGCAAATAAACCTGCAACAACACAGCAAGGGTTCGACTGCAGCCTTTCTGCAGCACCTTATATTTAACCTGTGAATTAGTTGTTATATCACAGCTGGACTAAATGACAGTTAAAGGCCCTTCTGTAGGTTTTTTTACTCACTCTTCAGGAATACTGAACATTACTGTGGTTTCCTCTCAGACACAACAACCAGAGCAACACGCTGAGACACGCCGAGACACGCCGAGACACGCCGAGACACGCCGAGACACGCCGAGACACGCCGAGACACGCCGAGACACGCCGAGACACGCCGAGACACGCCGAAAAACAACACAGATACATGAATAAACAAACAACTGCAGCACAACAGCACACTCTACAAATGAGGTTTGCTCCTCAGAAAACACCCAGACAAACGTCTGATCTTCAGACAGCTCACATTTGTCATCATATTGAAAAGGATTTATGTGTGTGTCTGAGCCCAAGGCAAGAATCTGATCTCTAAAAAACACACTGAATGCTGACAGATTTCTCACATCACACAGTCTGAAAGAGTCAATGAGCAGCTACTGAGTAAACAATCACAAAAACAGTAACATTGTGCTGAGACTACTGTACACAAGCAGCTCCCGAGTCAAATCCAGCCACTCTTCACTTACATCACACAGCACACTCTAATAATAATAACTGATAATTCACTTTGTTGATTATCAAATGAGCTTACAGTAAAATTAGACATTATAACATACAATATCATGGCCATTAATGTAATATAAGCCATACTGCCTGATGAAACACTGTAATCAGTGCAGCATCACTTAAACAAAAGAATCACATCTGTACAAATCATCTGTAAAATATAACATCTCAACAGCATTCAGTCCAAAATGACCCTCATAGTCAGAGCTGAACATGCAAATAATAAACAACAATAACAATAATAAACGCTTTAAACAGAAACAATGTGTCAGATCAACAGATTCGCACCTGATGGGGCATCACTGCTTAATCCGGATTCAAATGTGTCAGCTCCTCAATTATCCCGCAGATCTGAAGAAAACGCACACACACACACGCACACACGCACACACACACACACACACACACACACATACATACATAAAT
>JBAJNP010013880.1:0-11600 GCA_036877545.1 Yasuhikotakia modesta | reverse complement strand
TAACACAGTAACACCTGAACCCAGCAGATGAAACATTGTTGCAGCTTCGCGCGGGAAATCTGCGCCTCATGTCTAAAGATGCAGGTGCGCGCCAGATACACACCTGCAGCAGAACTTACATCCGAACAGAACCGAGCCCTCATATCACTAACATAACAGTCATTCACACAGTCTTAAGATCGCAGCTCAGTGACGTGATTTACCTCCATCACGACCCTGCCGGCGCTTTTCCCGCCAATGGAGATGTCAAAAAACACTTTGGGGTTCGCCATGATGAGGATGATGATGATGATGATTTATTTGTGTGATCAGCGGTTTACGGTCGCTCACAAACTCCGTCGCTCACCAGGAAGCGCGACGCGCGCGTGGACGCGATATAAAGCTGCGTCAGGACGCGCTTGTCTCAGCGTGAGCCTATGAGGACGTCGTGCCGCTGATTGACAGACGCGCTTTCCAATCAGAAGCGGCGTGGCTGAATCAGCACGTACGGGGCGGAGCTCGAGCCCCGCCTCATTTCCGCAAAGAGCGCAGGGAGGGCGTTTGATTGACACCTCTGTTGGCCACTAACGTCACTAGGTTCTGTCCAATGAGCGACGAGGGAACGGCGTGGGCGTGTACCAGCGATCATGGCCCAGAACCTCCATTCGCCATTACTGCACAAACTGCGTCTGTAAGATGCCGTCTGTGGGGCTTCATTAGGACTTTACACAGTTCCTGCAGCTGTAAGATCTACACAGACGTTTATTTATGCAGCAGCGCCATATAAACGCCTTAAAGCCGCAAAGTCACTTGTTGCTGTTTGGAGAACACGCCTTTGTCTGGCCACGCCCCCACAGCGGCTTCCGTTCAAATAAAGCCAATGAAGCTCAATGAGGCTCAAGTCTTTACTTACAAAACATTACTGACATATTTCACATCTTTAGAAAAACTCGACATGTTTAATGAACTGACAACGTTATGATGACAGACCATGAAGATGCTCTCAGAGTTTCTCACGATTCATTTTCTCTTTTCTTTAAACACAAACTCTGCTAGTCAACACAGCAGATACAGGCCCATCGTTCGTCTTTATAACTCTAACAGTTACTGTTTCATCAAAGATGGATGAGGCACAAATGACTTAAATCAAATAAAAGCACATCCGATGACCCTGATGCTCTGTTCTGTCAATATACAAACTTTACACTTTACCAGCTGCCCACAGCGTGACAAATGAATGAAGTCTACAGACAACAGAAGACTCCTTTCCTACCTCCAATGTTTCTCTGTGCAGAAAACAAACAGAATGTCTTGCGCTCTTGTCATAGTGTTTAAAATGTTTATTTTTCCATATTAAGGGGTTAAGAGAAAGTTCACATTTGAAACCATAATAATACTATATCTGTACATATTTCACATGAATCTTAATCTTCTGTCACCTCAGTCATCAGTGTGACTATAAACATCAGCCTGCTGGCCACTCACCCAGATTTGTCTGAGCAAAAATCTCACTGGAAGGTTTCTGCTGAATAACACTGTGGATCTGAGCCTCTAGTGTGCTTGTGTGTGTTTTACAGCTTCTACAAAGTGCTCCTGGGCTGCCTGCACTTCATATGAGTTTTAATGCATTACAGGCTCTTATTTTCTTAATGAAAGAAGCTCATTTTATTCCACGTAACAGCCCAGGAGTCTCTCACTCGCATGTTAAACTGCCAGTCACAAGAGATCTGAATGCATTCTCATAATGGAATTATAAAAATCCACCAGCGCAGGAAGACTTTTATAAAAAATAATGCTAGGGAAGAAAATCACAACAGACAAGTTGTTTTAAGCATTCTTAGCAATTCCTAACAAAGAATTTAAGCATTCTTTGTTTAAGACCAAGTCATTTGTGGTTAAAAACATGTTACATGGAGCTATCTTAGTCGCCACCTTTTGGCAAGGAAAGTCTTCCACGAGATTTAGATTCTACCTGTGTTTGTGATTTTCAGTTTATTCTGTTTCTTGCATTTTCAGTCACATCAGAAGTGAGGCATTTTGGCTTCCCTCATGTTCTTTTATTTGTTTGGTACGGCCCTGCAGTTCCTCATCTAATTTAGTTTTAAAACAAGAGCTGCAATGAGAAGCAAACACTGCCCCACCCACAAATGCAGTTTACAGTCAGACGTGAGAATGTCTGCAGATGATCTGAGCACAGCTCATCAGAACGGAGCTCAGAAAGCAAACAAGTTATGCCGATTTTCTTTTGCACCTTCCGATGAGTCTCAGAAGGAACGACGCAACCGGATATCTGTTACACTTCCCAAACATCCAGACGGAGAACCAGGAGTGCACAGGCCGGACACTGGAGCAGGGATGAAGGGTGACAGGGATCAGTTGCTCTCAAACAGAGATAGCAGGTCATCACTGCTGTTGCTGGGAAGGTCGGGCGGCCCCAAGTATGACAGCAACTCATCTGGGTTGGTCAGTTCCGGCAGAAGCTGGAAGACAAAAATGGATTCGGAATGTAAAATGTAAGAGTCAAAATTCTGTGATGTCCCCAAAAGTCCTGATCATCTGCAGTGACTGATTTTGACTCACATCAAGGGGAGTTTCTGAAACGTCCCCAGACCCCACGGGGGCCCCCAGTCCAAAACTGTCAGTGTGCAGCCGGGGATTATGGGAGGAGTTGCGGGAATGCATGGCTCCAGCAGGACCACCCATGTTGGAGTTACCATGGAGACCTTGATGCTGCTGCTGTTGAAGGGGATTGTGGGAAGGGTCCATGCGACTAGAATGGGGCATCTGTATTTGAGGAGGCAGAGAATAAAAAGCAGATAAAGAGAGTCAGTCAGGAAGCAGTAAAACTGAAACACAGTCACAGTGTTGGAACAGCTGAACAGCTCTCACAACACAACCAACAGGAACGACAGAAACGACAGAAACCCAGAACGTTGTCTTCAGTTTGGACAGAAAACACAAATGAGGTCAAACAACAAATACACAAGCAGCCTTTACTGATCTTTCACAGGAAACCAGTGCCGCTGTGATGACAGTAAACCCACCGGTCCTGTCAGCCGGTGTCCCACAGGTTTCTCCGGGGTGAGGAGGCCACTGGGCAGGTCAGACTGGTAGGAGAGAGGGGGCGGCCCAGATGAAAACTCCCCCAGCGTCGGGGTGCCGGGAGCATTGGGAAAGTCTGAAAAGCCCGGCTGGTTGGTGTATCCTGACCCACCGGCTGCACAGAACAACAGGAACTTTAAGACAAGCTAAAAACATAAACGTACCATTCTTCAACAAAACACTTCATGAAATATTGTACATCCTGACTTTATGGTCACATGACCCTCAGACAACATTTACTTTGGCCGGGATAATCAGCGGCGCTGCTGCTTCCTCCCTGTGGGACAGACTGGTAGGGTGAGGAGGCGGGGCCGAGGGCGGCTATCATCTCCATTACGCTGGGCAGGATCATGTGACTGGGACTCAGGGTCCGGCAGCGCTTCAGGGCCGGACCATCCGGGTCTTCTTTAATATGCAGGTCTGGTTTAACTGGGACTGGTTTCCAGCTGCATACTGGATCAATGGTGATTTCTTCATAATCTGAACTAAACCAGAAAAGAAAACTGATTTTATACCAGCGTAAATCTAAACACCTGCTTTACCAGATCAACATCTTAATATCTCCTATTTATTCAATGTTTAAACTTTATTAGATGTCAAACCAGGTTTCACTCCTAAACATGACTGATTTCATACATGTTCATCTGCTGGACTGTTAAATCTGCACTGAACCCCAGTCTAATGTCATACAGACTCACTCCAGCACATACAGTTCTAGTGTTCTCAGTGTGTTGCACAGAAACTCACTTCTGAATGTAAATGAGAATTCCCAGCATGTACTGATCCACTTCCAGCCCCTCCAGCAGAGCGGTTTTACTGCAAGAATCAAAGAATCAAACGCTCTCAGCAACTCTATCAGCTACAATAACACACTTCAAAATGAGAGCCAAGAGATTCCAAAAGAAAGTTCTCACTTGCACACAGGACAGCGCCACGTTCCTCTCTCACAGTTCAGCTGCAGATATGACTCCAGGTCAAAACACTGTGGAACAAACACAGAAAGACTCAATGATGTGATGAATGCTCTGTGGCCCAGATCACACACCTGTGACAGAGTCTGTGACAGAGGTTTGTGTTTGTTTGGGTCTGAAACGGAACCTTTCAGGACCAGAATATTAAATGAATAGTTTTGAATAGTTTATTTGCTTGTTAAACATCTTTAAAGCTTCTATAGCTGTTTTCACAGTCCAATATATACTTAAAATAAACAGATAAAATATACCACAAACCATACTGATATAATAATTTCTGATTACATAAATGAAGGCAGTGGTGAATCTAAAGTCTGTGTATTTTTTGGACTGGATTTGAATGGATGTATGAGAGTCTGTCAGGACGCACCTGTATGTGTCTGCAGTCGTGACCTCTGGCAGGAAGCTGTATTCGACGGAAGGTGATCGGACACTTGAGCGAGACCTTGATGGCTGTCTGCTCCACCCCGTCCTCCCCGTTGAGTCCGGGAGTTCCTGGGATGGTGCCGCTGCTAAAGTTCCTCTTTACTGTGCAGAAAAAGAGGGTGGGTTGTCATGGAGACCTCTCCAAACGTGAGCTGTCAGAATGAATGACGTTCACTCACTCTTAGTGACACAGTGTTCTGCCGGCAACAGTCTTTTCTTCATCAGACCCTGAAGAACTGAGCGCACCGACGGCCGGTGAACCAGCTGCAGAACAAACAGATGAGACTGCAGAGAGGGAGAGAGAGAGAGAGAGAGAGAGAGAGAGAGAGAGAGATAAGAATACTGAACCATATAAATCATACAGTGTTTATACTGCTATAGAATTTAATTAGCAGTTTTGGTGTTGGTAAACGTTTATTAGAAATTTTTCCATCTTACCACAGAGCACACACACACACACACGTTTCACACAGAACAGCATGAACAGATCTCAGGCAACGCTGCCATACTCACACAGCAGCAGGCCGTCACTGTGATCTGGATGGTGTTGCGTCCCGGCTGGCAGACGTGTTTCAGGTACAGGGGTTTGTGGGAGGTCTTGTTGTCCCCGCGCTCGATGGTGAGGGGTGTGGCGTTGACACTCACCTGCACTGACGCCGGCCAGTTAGTGTTCATCTGCCGGTCTTCATGGTGATAGCACTTAAACTGTAGCTCCAGATCCGGCCTGTGAGAACACACGTCACATCAGAACTCACAACACACAGATCCAGCATCACTCGTGAAGCACATCTGCAGCATAAACACCCACCTCATCATGAGGGTTTTAAAGACAGAGTCTCGCAGCTGGAAGACGTGGTTACTGACCGCCAGGTTGTGCTCCAGGCGGAAGGGCTCCAAAACCACCCCGTCCCGGACAGGAAAGGTCAGACGCAGGTCATCGCTGGGGTTCCCTGCAGACAGAGATGATGCAGTCACATTTTTAGGCAAATGATATCACCCTGTTAAACAAGCATGTCTCACATGCAACGCCCAGTGTTACCTGTAGGGGGCTGCAGAGAGCTGATGCTGGGCTTCACCTCATGCAGGAAGGGTGATTTGACGTCCTGGCCGGGGGACAAATACGGAGGCATAGAGCTGCCAGGGGTCATGGGAGGGGTAGGGTTTCCTGGGAGAGGGGAACTGGGATATCCTGGCATTACAGGTCCAGGCTGTCAGAGACAGATCAACATGCATGTTAAATACTGGTGCTAGAGTTCTGACTGAAACATGTTTTCACAACTGAAACTGTGACTGCATTCATCTCTGTGGAGTTTGTACATTTACTGCCAAAGTCCAAACACAGCCCTCACAAAACATTAACAGACAGTTTTACACACACGCATACACACACATACATGCACACAGACACAAACATACACACAGGCACACACACACACTCACTCCGTTGACAGCAGTCTGGTTGAAGGTGTTGTATGCAGTGCCTGTAACTCCAGGCGTCAGACTGTTGTTGCTCTGCCCGTTAAACTGATCTGCCTGTAAAACAAACATCAGACCTACAGCAGTCAACACAACCTCTGCTATCACACACTGATGTTAACATGTTGCTAATGACAATACACACTATTTTATATATTTCTGTTGGCAACTAAATAAATCTATAATTATCATTCCAATCACTTTAATTGTAATCAATGAGCCTGTTGCATTCTGGGATTGTATTCATACTTGCAATCCTGTTTAAACTGGTCAAACTCTTACTGTCTATAACAACCCACACATTATTGGATTTTAAAACAAAGTCTGAATGTTAGAACTAGTAACAGATGATTCTAGAGCCACACAGTCTCTCTGTTTCACTGCTGCTCTCAAAAATCATTTCACAAGCTGCTGTATTAAATGGCAGCTCGCTTCAGTAGACATCAGCGTGTGTGTCACTGAAAACAGACAAAAGAACCTGTTCTTTCAGAAACATGACACTGTTTGCCTACAGTGTGTTGCAATGCACAGTGAAAGGTTTTAAATATTTTTAAAAGAACAAGATGAGAAGGTTTAGTTCTTCAAGTACAGTATTCTGTCATTAAGGAGACACACGTTATTATTTACGAGAGGCAGCAAATTATTTTTCATGACCCAACATGTAAAGTCTGTCTTTCACCTTGTAGTACTGGCCAGGGTTTCCTGGTCCTGCAGGATACTGGCCCATATTGGGTTGCTGGAGAGGCATTCTGTGGGCGGGGTAAGATGGAGAAGGGGCGGAGCGCTGGGGCCCAGGGCCGTGGTACTGCATGGGCTGGCCTGGGTACGGGCCGCCAGTTCCCATCCCGGGCCCATACTGCTGACCTGAAAACCCCTATCATCAGAACAGAAGAGAGGCCAATTGGACCCGTCCACACAGATGACACAGATAGTTGAGTAAAGAGAGTGTGAAAACTCACCTCAGAGTTGTAGGGGCGTTTCAGACCCTGCTGGTGCCGTGGGGGACCCTGCTGCCCTCCCTGGTACACAGGATGCTGGGGCAACCTCTGGCCCTGCTGCGCATAGACGGGCCCCATCGGAGGGGGTCTGGAGCCGACCATTCCAGAGGGAGGCATGCCAGGTGGGCCACGGGGCCCGGAGTGTGACAGGAACTGGGTGTTGTATGAGGAAGCTCCACCCATCTGTGGAGCAAAACAACACAGATCCACACCCATCAGAACCAGCGCCAGCTAACAATAGCTGGAGAAATGCCTTCTGTGGGTAACGACTGGCAATCTCTGGGCAAGAAAACAGCTACTAGATCACTGCTGTAAACAATCAAGTGCAACTGCAGCTGCACTTGATTGTTTACAGCAGTGATCTAGTAGCTGTTTTGATGCACAGAAAGTAGTGAACAAATTAGAGGAAATACTTTTAAAGTGATGCTTTTGGATTTGAGACTTTTCTCTGTGTCTGTCCAGCAGGGGGCGAATTGAGCATGAAGGAATGTGAGGTTAGTGTGTGCTAAACAATTATTCTAAAACAAACCAGCCTGAGCACCAATCAGATTTAAAAACAACAAAAGGACAAAAGGGATGTACAGCTAAGCTTCCCAATTCATCACCAAATCACTTGTAATTTAATCCACAGTCAGAATAAATCTAGAAGATTTGAGCGTGTTCCTTTATTAGTGCACAGAGACACAAGAAACTTTCACTTTAGGGTAATTTACTGCACACACAACACAAACGTCTTACAGGCCCAAAGTTCAGCTCCTGGTTTTGCTTCTCCTGTATTGCGGCGACCGTTGCCGTGGCAGTTGCTGTCGCCGTGGCAGCGGCTGCAGCCACAGCGGCGGCAGCCGCCGCCTGGGTGAAGTCAGTAGGTGGTCGGACCCCGTGGGGCGGCATCCCGAGGGAACCCCCTCCATTATTGGGGTAACTGCAGAGATGAAAGAAAGATCTCATGAATGAAGTGTGTACAACCTCGTTGTACAACAACGGACAGAAAAACAGCACTGCTGAATAACATGAGCTCAGGTTGTGTGCATTAGCAGAACACAGAGCAATTATTCATGTTGTTGTGGCAGCACCGTGTTGCGAGCGGCCGGTGGAGTCAAAGGGGACTGAGTGCTGAGAGTCAGTGATTCAAAAGATTAATTATGATGCAAATTGATCTTAAGGGACTCATGTGTATGTGTGTGTGCGTGAGAGAGTGTGTGTCAGACAGTGTGTGTGTGTGCGTGAGAGAGTGTGTGTCAGACAGTGTGTGTGTGTGCGTGAGAGAGTGTGTGTCAGACAGTGTGTGTGTGTGTGTATGAGAGCAGATGTGGGGTGACACACATCCCTCACTGCAGTGACGTCTGCCGGTGTGATGACATCAGCAGGCTGGACACGGTTTGCTGTTATTTTTTCAACGTTCCTCACCTGCCCCCGTACGCGGGTCCTGTGGGGTACCCCCCGCTGGGCCGGCCGTACATGCCCTGCTGCATGTAGCCTTTGTTGGGCTCAGGGAAGCCCTGCTGGCTCATAAACTGAGAGGAGTTCATGCCTGGGCTGTTGCCTGGCATCATATGACCACCGGCGGAGTTTCCGCCCGGACCCATGGGAGCGCCAAAAACCTGCAGAGAACAACAACAGGCACCTGACATCTTCATCGTTAATATCTTCTCTGCAGGTGTATCTGTGATGTATATATTCAACCATTACAGCAGTAAAATCACGGGGGGTTCTGGTGGTACCTGGCTGGGTGATGGGTTAGTTATCCCCCACACTGTGGTTACCACGGAGAGGGAGCCAGCAGGCGGACTGGGGCCTTGCTGCCAGGAGACAGGATCATACGGGAACGAGGCGTCACTGCGGAGGAGAAAACGCAGACAGCAGGATAATCGCAGGACAGAATCAGTTCTTATTGATCCGCTCTGAATCACCAGCAGTCAGATTCAGATCAAACTGAATTCATGTCTGTTGTGCTGGTGTGAACGCAGCATACGGTGTGAGTGAGGAGAAAGCCTTTGTGTGACTTCAGCCACATGCTCTGGAGGTATCACATTATGTTACCATGGCGACTCTACAGTCACTTAGAGACAGGAAAGAGTAATGATGCCAAGAGAGGGTGTGAGTGTGTTTCTACTGTTTTCTGTGTAACTGGATCAAACCAGATCTGTGCCATCTTTCCATAACCAGCCCAACTGCATCACACACAGAGGCATGTTTAATTTGACGTAAATGAAGCAAAGCTGTAAGGACTCATCACACAGCGTTTGAGATCATGTTGTTGTAATAAAGCATTGACAGTAACTCCTTTCAAAACAATCACTGAACAAAAATCTTCTGAAAACAACATTGTTTCAATCTACATGAAGTGTTTGTAAAAACTAGATTGTAAACTCAGGATGAGAACAACTTATTCAACAAGAGTAGAGCAATAAAAGCTGTGATGCTAAGCATCTCTGAACACTCTCACCCTGACTGACCCGCGACACCTCAGTCCCACCAAGCAGCTTCTCCAGAGCCCCGCTGTGTGAGGAACCCCCTCAGTCACACACACACACTGAAGTATCAGCGGCCGGAGAGACATTCCACAGGAGCAGAGGCTGTTCTGAACTTCCTCCACAGGAAAACCGCCTCAAACCCGCTCCTCTCTTTAACAGGAAACTGAGCTTCAGAGCCAAAGCCTGCAGCAGCCAATCAGCAGCGAGGGACAGGGCAGCCAATCAGAACTGAAGTCGGCGCTGGAGCAGACCGGCGGCTCAGTGAGTAATAGGAGGTGTGGGCGCAGAGATTCGGTTTGAGGCCAGGCGTGCACACAGCCGTGGGCGATTTATCTCTGGTGTTCTGCGCTGAGAGTGAAATATCAACTTCCAATCTTCTGTTTGCCTTAACATAATTCTGTTCATTTGCTCAGATATCAATGAAACTTTGAAACTTGTCTGCTGAGAACAGGTGCATGTGGAAGAACACTGCACAGAACTCACTAAAACCACAACACACTGCCTGTGTCTGGAGTAACAGAGCTGTGTATTCTGAGGAGATTATTTTAATTCTGTTTCTAAGAATGACAAGGACCGCTTCACTGCAGGCTATTGAAATGAATCACTTTTACACCATCTACACTAAATGAGCATGTTGTGATGCAGCTTAACAAAATTGCACTTATAATAAATCAACAAAACTCTCTTTCTCAGAATCGTCTGAGACACGGTGACCCACATAATTAAACTTCAGTACAAAAGCTGCTTTGAGGCTTCTGAAGATCCTAATACACAGATTTAATGAATCTACAAAATAACACAAACAAGCCTATAACTCAAGAAGGTTGACTGATAATTCATGAGAAGTGCTGCTTTGCTTAATCTAAGAACCTCTGAAAATCTTTATTTCAGGAAAACAAGAGCTAACTTAACTAACTGAAGTGCACCCTACAGTTCGTCTCATCCAGACAAACAGACACTCACTGCTTGCCTGATGCTATTAACAAATAAATGCAAAGCATGCAGATGTAAGATGAGGAGCAGGTGTCGGTTCATTGGTTAGGAGCTCTGTTCTCCACTGACCTGTGTGGTGCTGGAGGAAGGGCAGCTTTCATGGAGTTGATGGGGTTCATCTGAGGACTGTAGGGGTCAGCGAGGAACCCCAAATCTCCTCAACCTAGCAGGCAGTCTGGAGAAACAGAGAGAGACAGAAAACAACACATCAGAACAACAGCACTGAGACACACACGTTTAGGAGGTGCGGTCCAGAGGCACAAGGGTTAATCCACAATGACTGCGCCAGCACATCTTTCTCTGCTCGCCCCCGCGCTTTGATAGGGTGGCTTTCACAATCGTTTCCTCGAGCTGCAGCCCCTCCACCAATCGCAGTTTAAAAACGCAGGCAGCGGCGTACACAAAGAAGCGAGATCTGACAGCCTGTGGCTGCAGCAGCGCAGCAGCGCGATCAGGGAAACGCTGCAGCACCGAAGACAAAAGCCAGTGAGAGCCGAGGGCTGCAACCTGCATGTTTAACGTGCTGGACAACCTCGAGACGGGCAAACACTGCATCTCGCTGCAGAACTGCACCCTGCACTGACAGGAGAAGCCAGGGAGAGAGAGAAAAGCTATTTATAGCTCTATAGATGTAAAAAAGAAAAATGAGATGTGGAAAAGAAATAAGATGATGCTTTCAACCCCGCTCAATTATTTAAGTGATTCAGCAGCTTGTTCTGACCAAAGAGGTCACCCACCTCCATCCTCTGTGTGTGTGTGTGTGTGTGTGTGTGTGCGCTTATGTGACACAAAGGTTAATTCTGACAAGCCCCCAACACCCACCCCACTGTCTCTCCTCCTGTCTCCGCTATCAGGGGTTTAGCTTGATTAGCAGAGATGCTAATTTGCCCACAACATCAGTAGCTGTCACCCCCCCCCACACACACACACACCCTCTCCACCCCCCCAACACTCTCACTGCTTCCATTTTCTCCTCCATCCACAGATTTAGGTCAGACACCCCACAGCTTGAAGAGAGAGGTGGAGAAACGCTGCGGGGGACGATCACACAGAGGGACAGACTCTCCACTGTTGTGCTCTGAAAACCAATTACAGCAGCAGTCTGTGTAAGAGACGTTTATTAAACGCATATTCTCTCTGTATTTCTGCATCAACACGTTCCAATGGTTAGGAATGAGTGT
>JBAJNP010013879.1:0-11600 GCA_036877545.1 Yasuhikotakia modesta | reverse complement strand
GCTCCTTAATTTTTGGTGGGTGCTCCTAAATTTTGGCTGGTGCTCCCAACTTTTTGAAGTTGGGAGCAGCAGTGCTACCAAGTAAAAAAGTAAATTTCAAGCCCTGTTACAACTGTTTATATAAGTGTGTATCTTACCCTTGGGGTCATAGTCCCTGCGGATGATAACGTGGTCAGGGGTGGGGGGCAAGGGAGGAGGCAGGGGGTTTTCAGGAGGCGGGGGAGCCTTCATACCATCCTCCTCCTCATCAGAGCCCTATGGAAAGGAGGAGGACACATTCTAGTTAATCACAGAGCTTAACAAAACTACTAATCTCATTTGTAAGCAATCCTGGTTTTCTCACCTCATCCATGTCCTGCAGTTGTATGTCCCGGTCCAGCTGAGAGGAGCGTTCAGCTTCTCTGGCCTCTCTGTCATCCTCCTCATCCTCACTTTCCACCTCCATCTCGACCTCCTCGCTCTCTCCAAACTTCTCATAGCGCTCCTGTATCAGGATACGGGCGCCCAGCTCCTCGGGTGATGTGGGAGGAGGGAAATTACCTGTAATGTGTGATGTAAAACATCTCTATCATCATGCATTGAAGGTGAAATCAAGGTGAGATGTATTTATAAGGAGCCCAAAACTGCTTTAGGTTCTCAAGGTTTCTTGATATCAGATAAGAAATGCTTACCTTGCTCATTAGGCTGGAAGTCCACAGTCTCCACCACCACAAAATCATGCCAGTCAATCTGAGCATAAGCCACTCTCTCTTTCTCTCGCTCCTCCTCTTCCTTCTTACGCTCTCTCTCCTGGAATTTGGCCCATTCCACACGATACCTCACCTGACAAAAACAAGAAAAATTTTGTAAATGTCATTTTATAATAGTATTGTGTAATGCTTACAGTGCATGAAAGGTATACAAGGAATAACAACAATTACAATATAATAGAATTTATACAATAGACAATAGAATTTATAGATAAATTTGTATGATAATGGTAATAAATGTGTAATGTAAAAATATGGCAAATTTAAATGAATCAATTATCTAGTCCACAGACTGAAAATAAATGTGCAAAACTGTGTATAAATGTATTTTAGGCCAAAATAACAGGAAAGCATACAAAAGTCTTTAACTGAATTTTGGCAATGATTTGCCTAACGGCATTTTTAGCCTGTACAGCAAATTAATTTCTGCTCTTCATTACACTTTAATTTCCCACTCTGCTAACAAACAAATCTACTTCAACATAATCTACCATCCATTTACAATATGAAAGTCTGATGTGAACCATGTAACATGTGAACCAAAACGCTTATTATAATCACCTGGTCCAAAACATCACGGGCGTTCTCTGCTTCCTTCTTCAGCTTCAGCTGAACACCTTTCGGAGGAATTAAAACCTGGAGGCCCACAAAAGAGTTACGTAAATAATACCTACAATTATGTCCATAAGACTCTTCTTAATTCAGCTAGGTCACACAATGTTTACAAGTCAATCTTTATTATTGCTGCATTACCTTTGTGTACTGCTCCACCAGTTTGGTAAAGTAGTTGAACAAGCTGTGCTGAGGTCGCAGGAAGTCAAACTGGTAGTTTCTCTGCTCCTTCTGCATCAGCTGCGTGAGAAACTGACGGCCATTCCTGGCGACAAACTGAGCGGTCAGCTTCACCACATCCAGATCAAAGGCGGAGATGGAGGGAGGATCGGCGATGAACTCGAACTCGGGCGGAGGCTCCTTGGGCACCACAGTCTCGTGGATCACCTGTGCCTGAACCTAAAAACACAAAACCACAAAGACAAAATATTATTATGAAGGTCTTAGAAACAGTCCAGTTTTGAAAGTCTTTGAGAATATCGGTTTTGTTATTTTAATCACTAATGGCAAACAATATGACACATAGAGAAGACAGTATGTTGTGTTGAAGGTCAACGGCAGCTTCCTGACCTTCTGGGGAAGCTGCTGTGATGCTTGTTGCTGCTGTTGCATGACTTTAGGAACAGCCGCAGATGGTTCCTGAGCTTTGCCCTCCTTAAACTCATTGACCTTGTGGCGGTAGTAAGCGTGATAAGGATCATTGGGGTTGAGGAAGTTGAATTTTGGGTTGTTGATCTCATTCTGTCTAATCCTGGCTTCGAACTCTGGGCCATTCCTTGAAAGGAAAACATGGTTCTTTATTTGTGTAACAGGAGCACAACACTGAAACTCTGCATTACGTAAAATATGTGATAAGATGTCAAACCTGGCCACAAAGCTGGCAGTCTTGTCAACAATGTTCCGGACTTCCGGAGGTGGGTAAATAATTCCCACAATAGGCTTTGTGGCTGGAGTCTCTTCTTTCTGCTCATCAGGCTGTTGATAAAACATTATATATTGATTATTTTACTTGGCATATCTCTCCCAAATTCCTGACACATTATAATCTGAGACATAGGAGACATTATTTAGCGCATATTCTGTTGCGTGCCTCGTTTATTCTTTTTACTGTAAATTACAGGCATACAGTTCAATCGCAAATACAAGCAAAAAGACATAATAATTAAAAATATGTTCGTTAATTACAATGAAAGTCGCAATACTAAACGTTGACTAAAAGTCAATGCTTATGAAAAGCAAAAGCTATTAGCGGCTA
The DNA here is from genome assembly GCA_036877545.1 of Yasuhikotakia modesta. NCBI lineage: Eukaryota > Metazoa > Chordata > Actinopteri > Cypriniformes > Botiidae > Yasuhikotakia > Yasuhikotakia modesta. The sequence continues at coordinate 8,984 of JBAJNP010013879.1, read as the reverse complement.
GTTATAAATCAGATGAATCATTTTAGTAATATATTAAAGGGCCTTATGTTGATTTAATTCGCCTCGTACCTTGATATTTGCCTCCGGCTGGACGATCTGCACAGGCCCAGGCGCCATGACTGCGACACTACAGGCGCTTCTCTGTCTCAATCACACTAAGCGCAATAAACACTTACTGTTAGATTTAAAGTGTGATATAGCGATTATTAAAGTCGAAGAGCTAAATAAAAATAAAATGAACGAAACAGATTTTTTGTGTACAATTTCACCTTTACCAACCTCGTTGGTGCGCCAACCGCCACACAACACAACCGGACAGTGTATAAAACTACTTCCGGTATCATGGTAACGGGGATTGTGGGAAATGATGTTTAAGTGAACGATTCCGCTCAAAAGTCACTGGAAATAATGCGTAACGATAATAATGATGTTTTTTATGCTATTAATACACGTTAACAGCGTCTAACCTTCATTTCCCCATTATCATTACGATTATTTATGTGTTTGCCCAATATTAATGCTTCTGCTTCACAGTTTTATTAGTTAATCTGAGCTGTTGACTGGGAAACTGAGAGTTATATCGCCTGGTCAAAATGGAGATAGATATTCTAGATATCTAGACATTCTGCCAACTCTCTTTTCATGAACTACAAATACCACTTTAATAACATTATCAAACTGTTCCTGTTTAATCGTATTGATAAGCTCATGTACCACATACAGGTCTGTCAGACTTCCACCTGTACTGCCATCTGCTGCCTGTATCTTATATCTACCAGACAAAAAGAAACGCTTTACCACTGCCTGTATTCTTCCGGTAATTTTGTAAATGCCAAACCTTACAATTGTTGTTATAATACGTTTAAAGTTATTAAAGTTAACGTGTTACTATAATTACAATCAATAACAACGCAGATCGTTTTGTGAAGACATATTAATATTTTAGTTATCATGTTGTTCCAAACTCGTGACTTTCTTTCCGCAAGATCAAAATGCGCCACGATTTATTTTTAGATATGTGTCAACACGATATGTGTCAAACTATTAAAAAACAAACAAATAAACAACTAATTACAAACATGCATGCAATTATAAATACTATAAAAATGCCGTGATTGATGTTATTCTTTGATAATATGAAGGAGAGAAATAGCTTTATATATATAATATATATATATATCTTTATATATAATATGGGATTTGATTTTAGGAAAACTCAACTATTACGATCGTTATAATTGTCCTGAGCATGTTTTGAAACCCACGAAAAGGTCCCACCGGGTGGCGCTGTAGAGTAACGTTTTAAACTCCAGTCGTGGGATCTTCGTCAGACAGAGGGTGGCAGCAGTGTGCAGTGTTTTGTGACAGCCGTGGTTCAGAAACCTTTCTTCCCTGGTAACGAATGATAATATAACCCTTTCCTAAGCGGAACCCTGTGTGATTGGTTGTTTTTACGAGGAGAGTTTAGGGGATTTCTCAGACATGACCTGAAATAACTTCCTAAATAAATAACGTAATGACGTAACATACAACATTCCTACTGAAACAGGTTGCTGGCACTGTAAAATGCATGCGTACATTCTGGTAGTTTAAATCAAACTTGCATTAACAAGCCATTAATTTACAATGTTAGCTAGGCATGTGTGTAGTCTGTGGTGCAGTCAGGTCCCTCAGTTCCTTTTAAGACTCAGTTACAAATCCTGTTTCTTTAAAGGGAACTGAAGATGTCAGTGGACTCAGTCACATGTTTGAGCTACTTTCAGTAAAATGTTGATTTAACATGTTCTTCTTTATTACAAGTTTAAATGGTTGATTGTTTTAAAGAAGCCAGAAACATTCACACAAAATTGATCAGAAATGACACAACATCAGCTTCAGTTTAAATGTTTGGCTTATCAATCGAAAGTAAATCTAGGTTACTACAGCCTGAATCATCTACATCTACTTTAGTTATTTTTACGTCAGTTTGTTAGTCTTGTGATTCTTGGCCTTATAAACCACTGTTTTTACAATGGAGATGTGTTTGTTCCCTAAATACTTTCACTACTTCAAAACTATACGCTCTGTCTCTTCTCTGATTCTGTGTATCTGACATGCGATAACCCAGTAGACCTATTGTGTATGTTTGCACCTAGTTAATAAATTGGCATGGAAAAAAATGTGACACATTTTTACTGAAAAGGTTTCAACATTATTTTGCATGCTCAAAGCCATGTAGCCACATCTTAATGTGAAACATCTATGTAATGGGTGTAGCTAGGTAAAGAATACATCTCTCTAGATATTTATTTAGGCCTTCTGTGACTTGAATTGTGGAACAAGTCTATCAGGTACAAGCAGGTTAGCATAATATACTCATAATAATACTCATTAGCATAAAGTGGAACAGGTGTGTTGTTTGATGCAATATTTTGTTCAGATATTTTATTTTAATTCTGTTTTTATTTTATTTTAGATGGATTTTGGTTTTGCGAGGCCCTACACGGCACCAGTCATTAGAGTTAATTTATTTAATGTTATTAGGGTTTTATAATTAAATCTTTCTCTTGCAATTGCCATTTTATATTTTTTCAAATGTGCCTAATAAATTGCCCTTATATAGCTCTATTAGCACAAAATGTAAACATTTAATTTAAATTTAGTTTAAATGTACAAAAAAATAATTTAAATGTAAAGAAATGTTAGTATGTAGAAACATCATAGATTATGTTTATGCATTTAAATGAGTGATATAAACTGAAAACATAAACAATTTTAAAACAGTGCAGAAGTGAATTGTACAGAAGTAAACAGAGAGCTGTTACAGTTGTGCTGTGCAAAGGCTCTCCATTCTTTCTAAGAACTCTCTTTTCTAGCAACACATGACATCACAAAAGCTGGTGCACATTGTTATTTCTGATTGGTCAATTTTGTGTGAAAAGATTTCAGGGGATTTCTCAGACCTGACCTGACAGAAAACAGTTGTGTTGTGTTTTTGTAACATGATGAGATGCTTTCACTTTGGTGGCTGAACAAGCTTACCTTATAAAGGTTGATACTTTGTTTTGCATTAGCTGAAGTAAAGCTTGTGATAATGTCCAGTAATTGAGGTTTAGGATTTATGTAGTCCTACTATATACTCTTTCGAGAGTGCAAGAGTGATTCTTCAAGGAAGCAATATGTGAACCAATCTGAGTAATAATGTGCTGTGTGAAACTGACCAGAGAGCTGTAGTTGTTCTCATGTCACTAAGGAAGATCACATTAGCTGATCACTTTGAGTGCCAGAGGGACACAGTTTGAGAATAAGACAAAGAGGGAAAAGCAGCCGGATTAAATCTCTCCCTGCAATGAATGTCAGGAGAATGTCTGGAGGAGGATGGAAGGTGAGGAACTGTCAATGATGAGATACTAAGATTCATCAGCCCAAGACAAAGAAAATCATTAAATATGAGTGACTGTCATGAGGCTGTGCAGGCCAATAGATACATGGACATATGGACAGTTCCCACTCATCTTTTTTCACAAACCTTCTCATACTGAATAAATTCAGTTTAAACACCTTATAAAGGCATTGAAGTTATCAACATATCATATTTGCAATCAAATCAAAGTTTCTGGATAAACTAATCCTTTAAGATGTTTTACATACATAAAATTACATAGCCCCGGTCATGACTGTAAGGAAAAAGATGCAAAAGAAAGTGAAAGAAAGGCTGTTATTTTTACATACATGTTAGTTCTATTTAACTAAATGTCTCCTTAACTCCATAACAAAGTAATTTAAATACATTCTCCTGGCCTGTGCCCTCCTGGTAGAATGACCTTCCGGTCTCAATCAAAACAGCTGAATCGATACCCATTTTCAAAAAAAGATAACACATTTTTTCCATCAGCACCTTTCCAATTAACAGCACTTGTCTTCCTAGGAACACATTTCATACTTTATAGCTTTAAAAAATGCACTTTTAAAATTACACTACGCTAGGCTAGGGAGACTGGCACAACACTTCAATACTGGTGCTTTTTTGTTGATTTACTGTTTCTATTGTTCTTTCATTTGTAAGTTTCTTTGGATAAAAGTGTCTGCTAAATGCCTACATGTAAATGTACATTATACATTTTGACCCCAAAAGGACTGTGTAAAAGTTAAAACAAGGATTAAAAAGTTAAAAAGTCAAACAAATGATCTTAACATTTGGACACATAGACCTTTATTACACATTTGATGGCAAAAATTGCAGGCCCTGATTTACAGGTTGGCATTTGTGTCACCTCAGATCTGATTGTTGTGACCATACAATCTTACGCCTTTGATTTACACTAGATTTCTGTTTAGGTCTACATGTGTTTTAGGTGTGTATTTTGGGTAAATGTCAATACAATTATCTATATATGGCATTATTTACTGAATAGGCATTTAACTGCTACAGTATTTTCACCATGATACAAACCTTTAATATCCATCAAGTTCTATTTACTTCATGACTATTGTTAATATACCTTCATGATCCGTAATTTACATGCCATAAAAATAAATGTGGAATTAAAAAAAGCAGAAATGCATTTGAATAGTTTCTGAAGTTGAATAGAATTCTGCAATTGAATAGAATGCTGAAGTTGGTAAGGTGGTAAAAACATCTTTTCTTGTCTTTAACTATCTATGTAACATCTGCCGTATTTAATCTTCTGTTAGACTTCTGTTCTCCTTATGTTCAAGAACTTATTTCAAAGAATATGATTTAGAGCCTGTTGATTTTAGAGCATATATATCTTTTTCTTTCACTAACCGTAAAGTTAATAGGCCCCCCTGATTTCTCATAGCTGTTGAATCCAACCAACGTGACAAAAGATTTGTCATGTTGTGTTTAAATGGTTTGTAGGAACCACCAAAATTCAGTTTGTGGGTGTGGCTTGTGAGGGGTCTAACCTGTTTCCAAAATCTTGCTTTAAATGTAATTTAAATTTTGGCTACACTATTATGGGATTCATCTTTAGCACATGTTCAAGTGCTTCATGTACAGCCTTAAAAATGTTGTTTATGTACTTTAATATATTGTATATGTTTCTCATAATTGTCTTTAAAAACCTCATAGTCTGTCACATGTGCCTTCTGAAACTGCATTAGCCAATATTTAGTTGGTGCATCTTCGTCAAAACATGTACAGTAACTGTTAACTGGAACTGTAACTTATCCAAATCTTTTAAACTACCAGAGCCTGCTAAACCCAGAAGCTTTCCAGTACTTCATTTTTGTTGCCTCAACAATATTCTCACCACATATTCTCTTTACTGTATGACTGTAGACTGAGATTCAAGCATATATTTTTTTCCAAGCACTATAGCTGTTGTTAATTCAATTCAAATAAAATAGCATTGTTTACAATAAGGTTGGAACTAAACATGTTGTTGTAAATATTGGGGTCACCAATATGAAATTAACTGTCAAAAGTCTGTGATTCAGACAGACTGGTCCAGTTGCGGGTCTGTAGCGAGAAACAAAAAAACAATTTTGCCTAGATACATAAGTGTCACAGCAAAGGGCAAATTCTGATTGGCTGATGTGATTATGTGGCTGCTACATGGCCATAGGGTGGAGTGATGACTGTTTAAACTAGTAAAGATTAGTTTCTTTAGAGCTTTATTCACACAACTCTGAGAAAGATGGAGCTGCATGTGATCATTCTCATACTTGCTGTGCTTGTTTCATCTGAGGCTAATGGTATGTAAATAAAATTATTCATATAACTTTTCTATACTCAGTCAGATAGATCACACTGTTATGTCCAGTATTCATTTAATGTACAATCTATAATCTAATTGCACAAATGCTTCTAAACAATTATTTAAATGAATGAGACATTGAATGATCTTTTGTGTTTATTTATAATATTTATTTATAGCAAAAAATTTTGAATTTTTTACCCATTATAAAATATTAAATGCAGTTTTGCTTATTCATGGTAAAACTCAGCAAATCATTAGTTTAGTGTAAATCAGTAATAAATGTTACTGATATAAGATTAATTCATTTTTCTTCATGTATGCTGTATTTGTTGTTGTGAAGGACTTGACTAATAACCTCAATCTTTCTCTTTCAGTTGTACATGATGATTTTTATCTCCTTGCGTGCTCTGATACAGAGAAAGAGTTTTTGTATGGATTTGATGGAGAGGAAATGTTCCATGCAGACTTTAACAGACAAGAAGGAGTTGTGACACTGCCTGGGTTTGCAGATCCCCTCAGCTTTCCTGGATTTTATGAGCAGAGTGGCAGTGAGCAAGCAATTTGTAAACAAAACTTGGACATATGCATTAAAGCTTACAACAATCCTCCCGAGGAAATAGGTAAAACACGTGCCTAAATCTTACATCATTTAAGTTTTGTGTCCTTATATCAGACATAATAAGTTGTAGTTTATCCGTTGTACAAAAAAGACATTGTGCAACATACAGTAGCAACCAAAGTAAAACATGAAAGGTTTCTTGTTATGCAATAACATTTAACAGAGAGGTTTACATTGACATGTTTAGCAGCATTAGCATCAGTGTACTTCTCTCTGTTCACAGACAAACCTGAGTCTTCAGTGTATGCTGAGAATGATGTACAGTTGGGTGTTAAGAACATCCTCATCTGTCATGTGACTGGACTCTTCCCTCCACCTGTCAAAGTCTCATGGTTTAAGAATGATGTGAAAGTGACAGAGGAGACTGATCTCAGTCAGTACCGCAGAAACAGTGACGGCACCTTCAACATCTACTCCAGTCTGCAGTTCACACCTGAAGAGGGAGACACTTACAGCTGCTCTGTGAATCACAAATCTCTTCATGATCAGGCTTTGACCAAAACATGGGGTGAGTGATTTTTACATATACTTAATGTACATATATATGCCTATGAATACCTCATTTACAAATTCTTTTGTGTTAATTTATCATGATGAGTAATTGTTGATAGAGCAAAAAATATATATGTAAGTATAATTTAATAATTTAAATATAAAGTAATTCCAAAAAATATACCCTAATTTAGAAATATATTATTATTATATGTTGAAAGTAGTACAGTATGATTAATAAATGCTGCATAATTATGGGATAATTAATTATTAGTGTATGTTAACTAATATAGCTCACAAATGTAAAAACAAATGTGTCGTTTTAAAATGTTATCAATAAAATTAATAAAATAGTAGTGAAGTCCACATAATTAAAAAAAACACTAACATGTATGTTTTTCAGATGTAAAAACTGCTCTGCCCAGTGTTGGTCCAGCTGTGTTCTGTGGAGTGGGTTTAACTCTGGGGCTGCTGGGAGTCGCTACTGGAACTTTCTTCCTCATTAAAGGAAATAACTGCAACTGATACATATAGTGGCAAAGTTTAAAAGTAATATGTAATTTGTAATGTAATTACACTATGTAGTTGACAAAGTCATTTTCACATGCCACCAGTGGAATATAAACACAGCACATCATTCTGTTTGTAATTTGTCATTCTTAATGTTGAATATGGATAGATGCATAAATCTGAATGAATCCTAAATGAATCTGGCAGTGCTAGTAATACTCAACTGCTCAAGAATATGAACTTTTAAGTACTTTTCTCGTATACAAAATGTTTTTGGATTTTTATTATTTTATAATGTAGACTTGAGTTATTTCCTTTCCTGATTGTAATCATTTGTTGTAAATCTTTATTTACATAGTTATATATATATTGTAACACACCAAATAAAGATGACCTATTGTGATTTTACTGATAAATACGTTTGAATTGAGTTCATGGTGGAAATTGCTAGACACCATCTATGAGAATGAAATTAGAAATTAGAAGAGAGGGGTGTGTGCAGGTGTTGGAGGGCAAAATAATCCAACATGTCCTCCAATAAACAGACGTAAAAGAAGCACTTTGGATAGGCCCAAGGAAATAGATTGTGTCATTGACATTCCATTGACATGTGTTTCTGAAAAAGCTGTTAAAATATCTTCTGTAAAAATAGTAAAAAAAGGAAAGACACGCATAGAAATATCGATAATAACACTGTTTTCTTTCTTGTTGTCTTTGGAAACCTTTACAATTTTTGACTTTTCACAACTTCACCTAGACACTATGAAGCATAATTTGCATGATACGCTCATTCAGACAGTATTATAGCTGTAATTCAGCTCACCATAAATAAACCCAAATGACAAGCACCAAAATTGTTACACAACTTTTATCATCACAAAAGAAAATAGAGCCACAGATGAGTTTGTGTGCTTAAAAATATATACATCCCAATTTTACAGTACTTTCATACATAAAATAAACAGGTATGCTGACTGGCAAATTCACTGTTAAAACAAAAATGTGAAGTCATTCAATTTGGAAAAAAACGTTTTCAGGTGATTTGAGTTGGTTGTGTCTTGAAAAAAAACTGTTACCAACACAATAGCTCATTTAGAAAATGTAATTAGTTAAAAATGTAATGGTATGCATCATTTAAAAAATTGCTACAGCCAGCTAAATCTTTAAAAACTTTTCTTTAACATTTTTTAACATTTAGTGCAATTAAATTATTTTTATAATAATTAAATAGTAATAATTTAATATAAATAATGTATTGGTATACATTGTCTGAGTCATGTCTTTTAGTTAAGAATAACACAAACACATATCATAGCTGGGTCCCTGTGGAAAGTTGCAATGTGGCATTAATAATGCAAAAGCTGTTTGTATTGAAAATAGTGGGACTCAATATTATGAGCAGTGGGAGTCAAAAGTATGGGATCAGATTTCCGCCTAAAGTATTGCGGTCGAACAAGCGTAGGTCAAAAAATATTGCACAAAACTGAAACATGCTCACACTTTATTTKTTATGCGCTTGTTATTTCTCCCTTTGCTCTTGTTCCATGTTTTGCGCTTGCGATTCAAAAAGTTGCAATCCAAGTTTCATGTAAATCAGAGCATCACCATTGGTCCACTAGTCTAGATTGACAGCTGCTCCTCTAGCCAATCAGTCGAAG
>JBAJNP010013878.1:0-11601 GCA_036877545.1 Yasuhikotakia modesta | reverse complement strand
GTTTAATTGTTTAAGGATTGTATTTTATGACACTTTTTTATTATACCAAAATTAATTGCTGTTATCACAGCACTGTATGTCACAAACTATGACCTCTGACCCAGAACGGTTCCAGGCCACCGATCGTTTGGACCTAACCCATGACAAGCTGGAGGAGTACATGGAGGTGAGACCCATATGGAACACACGCGATGTCGCCATGAGGGTCCACAGCAGCTTCAGGTGGGTTCATTAAACATGAGGCGATGATCGCAAAAGGTCCGAAATATCGATTCTTAACTCCCGCTGCTGCTCCAGTTATTCCTGATTTATTCCCTGCAGGATAATTGGGCTCTTCTCCCATGGATTTCTGGCAGGATACGCGGTGTGGAATATTATTGTGGTGTATGTGTTGGCCGGGGAACAGCTGACTACTCTTATCAACCTTCTCCAGCAATACCACAGCCTGGCTTACCCAGCGCAGTCTCTGCTCTACCTACTGCTGGCCGTCAGCACAGTGTCTGCCTTTGACAGGTGTGTGCAGAAAGAACAGAGATGATATAAAAGCAAGTCATCAAACTTTATACTGTACAATATATCTGTTATCATCTGATTCTCATTGACCAGATGCAAATGTTTATTGAATAATTACTGCAAGATCCTGTGATATATTCAATACAATGCTTTTATTAAAAAGGCACTGTTATTAATATATGATGTTAATAACATTTCATTAGCGCATTATTTTATTAAGCAAATTCTTGCCATTCTTCCTGTAAGACACAGACCCTGATATATTTAGTAACTGAATGTTGCTATGCAACAAAAAACAGTAATATGGTGAACAGAGCCACTATGTTATGTATGTCTGTATTGATCCATCTGTGTAATGATATGTAACAGGGTGAATCTAGCCAAAGCCTCTATGGCTCTGCGAGGATTTCTCACTCTCGATCCAGCAGCTCTCGCTTCCTTCTGTGAGTGGAAATCAACTGACTGCATTAATACACCACTTACCTCAGACGGCACAAAATATCAATGCTTTGTTAAATTAAAATGATTACATTTAAACATAATAAATAGTGATAATGAACATTCTGAGGAGTTCATCAATAGATGTACAGAGAGGAATTTTCACACAATGACAGTAAAATGGTTTGTCTTCTGGTTCGGGGTTTTAAAATAAATGTCCTGTTGTCTTGTCCTAGTGTACTTTGCTGCTCTGATTCTGTCTCTGAGTCAACAGATGACCAGCGATCGAATACATCTCTACCCAACAGCCAATGAGACGCTTTGGTGAGTTTGCCAATCCAGCGTCATCGCCATGAAACATTAAAGCTCTGTGCAACTGAATTATAGTGAGATATGTAGCACAGCTGTCCAAATACATTCATTCATAACTACCATATAAGGGTTTTATGTTTAACTAAATATAACATTTTAGACCTCATGTACCCTGGATGTTTTTAGGCCTCCAGGTTCAGAACATCAGATTCTACAGCCCTGGATTGTGGTAAACCTGGTGGTAGCTCTGCTGGTTGGACTGGCCTGGGTGTTTGTTGCTACACGGCCAAACATGGACTACACTGAAGGTAAGTGCACCTACATGGTCAAATAACATCTACATGGTATTTTACTGTATAGTTCCATATCCTAACATAATAACTCTTATATTTGTATATAACTGTTATATCTTTATTGCCAGAGTTTTTAATGGCAATGGAGGTGGAGGAATATCCGCGACATGATGATAATACCGACATTTCAGCCTAAGACTGATTCAAGCTTTCATTTATAAATGCTAAGATATCAGTATACAGTGGATAATATTAATAAAACATTTTTTGGCTAGATGTTTAAAGTAAATATTTTGTATTGTATCACCAATTATTTAATATCATGATTATATGTATTTATTAAAATACTTAGTATTTATATTTAGATCAGTATTATGTAACATTTTAAGTTTGCTTTATATAAACTTTGTTTCATTATATTGTTGGTCTGTGTAAAAAAACTTTTTTTGACATTTTATACTAGCGTTCATGAATCTGTTTTCCCTGTATGTTCTGCATATTATTATCTTAGACATGAACATGAAGCTTTACAACTGAATGTATATGTATGTAATAAAGACAGAACAATTCGTTCACAACCAAGTTTAACTTGAAAACCATTAAGGAAAGTTTGCTGTGAATCAAACACGGGCGCAATTTCCAAAGAAACGTGTTTATTATTAAAGCTTTACAAAGGGTCGTAACTTTTGTTATAAGGTTTATTGACCTGTGATAATTCAGTTAAATGAAAACATTATTATAGCTTCTCACACTGAAATAACGGAACGAGACAGAAAGACCAGTGCAGTTGAGTCCTGTATATACATGTTGTTTAGTTTATAAAGAAATCAAAGGTAACACTTTATGGTTGGTTTAAGTAATAGCAACTAGTTTGGATACATTGAGGAAATATTTTCTAAACATATTCATACATACACTGTCCACATACAGTATATATAAGTGTATACATTACTAACAGGCTGTGTTGGTAATTATTAATAATAATAATAATAATAATAATAATAATAATAATAATAATAATAATAATAATAATAATAAGTGCTACCAAGAAAACCATTAGGTTACAGCTTTGCCAAAACACACAACAGTGTTTAAAACACGGCGTCGCTTAGCTGCGTAAATATCCTGCGCCTTTAACCTGCGCCACGCGAGGCCCTTTCCATAGTGTGATCCGTAACCGCGCTCCCGCAGTTTTCCCGAATCCCTGAACCCTGTACTTCCTGTAGCCCCTCGCGCGTGGAGAGACGTAAAGATGGCGGAGCTGCAGATGCTGCTGGAAGAGGAGATCCCAGCGGGTCGCAGAGCCTTACAGGACAGCTTCACCAACCTCGCTAGGGTCGCGGAGTATTGCGAGAGTAACTATGTGCAGGTGGGCGTCGCGGCGTCGCAGCGTCGCGGGGAAATGAATGCGCTCGGGGCGTTAGAAGTTGATGCGCGTGCATGTGTCTGTTGGTCATCCGTGGAAGCGGAGCAACAATTACACGTGTTTTATGTTGTGTGACGTGTGGACGGAGTTTATACCGTTTATTGGCATCGTAGGTAAAGTTGTAAAATAAAGCGAGAGCTACTTTTGCGAGAACGGGTTTGCACTGAATCGCAACACAAAAGTTTTGCTTTTTCCCTCTGCTAGACAAGAAGTTGTTTAAAGTTGCTGTACAAAGTTAAAAACAAGTGATTCATAAAGTTTTACAGTCCGCTGCGTTTGACGTTATGGCTTCACTGACAGGCGCCACATGATACGAGACTCGTTGTGACTCTTGTTGATGTTTGTAAAGTGTAAAAACACAAAGTAAACCTGCCATTGATCTCAATTTTGATACGTTATAGTTGTAATGGCATGTTATATATATTTATAACAGTAAAACAAACCAGTCAAAATATATTATGTGCATTAAAATATAATGTACATTATGTACATTATCTCTTGCTGTTCATATATACAGTATTTCTTCTTAGGCAGTATCCTAACTCAACTGTAACCTCATAAGTCACGGTCTGCAGATCTGTTCTTTGTTATAAAGGCAGACTGACAGACAGTCTGGACTCAAGCGGCTCTTTTGTTATAACACCCAGCTGGAACGTTTCAAAGAGAGAAATAGACAGAGAGAGACAATAGTGAAGCGCTGGTCTAAAACACAGAGAGCTGTCTTTATGTATGACTTCATTTCTACATAGGCGGTTACCTTTTAAGGGCAGTCAGTATGGAACCTGAAATTCAAGCATACAAGCAATGCTGCACAAGTTGCCCAGACTTAATATGTATCTGCCTACCTTTGACAGGAGTGTTTTTTTCCAGGAGTGTGTATTAAACCTGAAGATGTTATCTTGATAACAAGGCTAGAAAGTAAAGGATGAGAGGCAAGAGCGATTTATGTTATGTTGTCTTTTAATAAAGGAAATGTTTATCTCTGTCACAACAGCTACTTTGCCTGAATCAGACAGATTCTAGATAGAATTATAGGCTTTTTTCATGCAATAAATCCAACTTTGTTTTTCAGTAAGTGACGTTTTATACTGCAAGTAATAAAAAGACAGATGACAATTTGTCATCATGCATTTTAGACACGCATCAAATCTAAACCTGAGACACAATAGATACGAGTTACAACCAAAAATGTGATGTACTGTATGTATGTATGAGATTGTTTCAGCTTGTTTCGATTATCTTCTACTAGGAGTTGAGCTTGTAATTGGAAGCATGTTTGGATGATGTGCGATGGCTCAGAGTTTCGGATGGTGGGATCACCCTTCCAAAACGTTTGTTTTAAAAGCAGTCATGGAGACACTCAGTTTTTGTGCTTTTGTTCTGAAGTTAGTTTAATTTTTCCAGTGTATTGGAATCGCTTTACAGGGCATGAATTAATAAACACAAATGGTGCAGACGGCATAGCTTCAAATGTATGACTGAAGGTGGACCTCCTGGTCTCCATTAGAAGGTCTGAAATGAAAGTCTTTATCTTCTTCCAGTGTGTTAGTCAGTGCAAATGACCTCTGTGCTTTTCTGACTGAAATGGTGATTGAATTGTTATTCCAAAGGAGGTTTTAGTATGTGTTGAATTAAAGCACTGGCTGTACTTTCCTCTGACCTGGATGTTTATTCAGAAAGCGTTTGGTGAATTGATGTCAGTCTTTTTGAAGAACGCGTCTCCTATTAAGGACAGGATGGCAGTTGGTCTTTTTCATCTTCTGGCACCGGTTGTCTTTACTGTGAGGGCAGAATAAACCAGTTTGGTTTCTCTGTTTTTTTCTTTAGTTAGAATTGAAATGACCAGCAAATACAGCAAAGATAACAAACGGTTCAGTGCTGGGCATCACATTTACATTTATTGGGCCATAACGACCAGCTTCCTGTACATGCAACTGCAGGTTACATATGAATTCTTGTGCTGTAATGTGTTATGCAGTTCTACATAATTGTTGTTTTGTCATTTGTTATTTGCTAGGCTGAGATATTTTTAAGCCCACAGTGGTCTGAATTACATCATCAGTGGACTTGAAACATTTGGACCATTGACTAAAGGTATGATGTCGTTTGAAACATCAAGGCTTGTTTTTCACTGTCAGTGTGCATTAGTTCATAATTTCAGTATGATTCCAGCACAGATGATGTGGTGTATCCAGACTCCAGCCATTGTTCTCCTCCACAGACCGTCTCTCAGCCTCCTCTCTGTGTAGTGAGATGTGAAGACATCATGCTTTCTTTGTAAATTATCCCTCAGTTTTATAGTGCAGCATTATCCTCTCCTCAGGCAGGAGAAGCCAGATAACCAACTAGGTCAATTGTTAGACACATAAGAGTTTTAGAAATGGCAGATAAAAGCCACACACACACAGAAACGGACAAATGGAAAGAAGTAGAAAAAGACACATTGATAAAAATAACTGCTGAGGGACACTTTCTCAGAAAGCCAGTTTTATGTGTTAAGAAGCTAAGACAGAAAAACAGGATTTTACTGTAAGTTATTACTTAATGCTTGAAACATATTTTATTTGGCCATAACATTGTTCCTCTGGTTGGAACTATTCTTGTAACCCAGGCGTATATTTATATATTGATTGAATATTCTTAGCCCACACAGAGCATCACTTTCAACTGCTGTAGTTTGTGGTTGGTGTTAAAGTCTCTCTATGGTCTCTGAGAGTTCATGGAGAGATCACAGTGAGTTTTGTTAGTCAAACTGGTGCTGAGGTTTTATTTTCATAAGACGGGTGTTGTGCGTTTAAACTTGCATATGCAGGAGGGTGTTTTGTGTATGTATGGCCAGACTCTGCCAGCGCATTCCAGGTTAATTGACTGTGTTTAATGACGGCTTCATTAAATCCTTGTTTTCCCAACATCACATGCAGTAATCATATTCAGATGCTGTTAGAACCTGTGAGGCGATTTCCCTCCTGCTTTAAATATTGAAATAACAGATCATGGGAGTTTGATAGTGTTTTATGCGCCTGATGTTCTGACAGACACTTATGAAGACATGAGCAGCTTTTATCTGTAGAACAGAGAACTCGTACTGTAGGTACATTCTGAGGTTTCTTAGCAGGTTCTGTGTGTTGGAAGATGAAAGAGACACGAAGGTGTGTGTGTGTAGGAGTGAAGACTGTGTCTGCTGCTTTGATTCTCAGTTTAGACTTTACAGTCTCTGGCTGTGTTCAAATGATAACATTATCACTGATGGTGTGTATTGGCTAGCTGAATTATTATAATACCAAGTGTTTAAATACCCTCCAGATAATTAGTGTAAATTGTTAGCCATGTTATTGCTGTTTAAACTATAATATTGTTCTTGTTTCAGAGCAATAATCTAGGACAAAACTAAGATTGTACATTTTCTGTAAAGGTTTAAACTCGCTGCCTTGATGCTAGGGTGGGTGTGATGCTGTGGGTGGTCACAAGGGCATTGTCGTGTGGTTGCTATGGTGTTTTTGGTGGTTGTTGGATCGATGCAAGTCTTCAACAAACACACTCAAACAGTCTGACACCATGTTTCAACAGCTCTGTCTGTGGAGAGAAGTGTGTTTGCTGAAGAAGAATCTGTGGCGTCTGTGCATTTACACGAGCAACAAAAGCATCATTAGCATTTCTTGTTTTACCCACCTGTTCATTTTCACCGCCTTACTGTGTTTCCTTCTGTGGTCAGTCCTCACACTGCTGAAATCTGTACCATATGATTACCCACAAGTCCCTTCTTTGTTTGGGTGTGATTTGGTTCTGTGTGTGTCTATGTGTGTGTATTACATGTATACCTGCTTATGCCTTGTACAGAACTGACCTTTGCCAGTTTAGAGAGAGGGTCACGGCCAGCCTTTAATATTATTAGACAGCACCTGTTTGAGTGAGGTCTACAGTCTGACCTGTTCCTAAAAATCCTTTACTTACTCTAACAGCTGTTGTTGTGTTTGTTGTTGTTTTGCTGTTCATTTAATTTTAATTTAAGTTGTGAAGAGATTAAGGATGCAAGTAGGTCAACAATTGTGACATGTTGTGTTTATAAACTTGAGTTTGGCTAATAGTTATAATTCTTAGCAGAGGTGTTTTATATCCTTATATTAATGTTACTGAACTAACTGCAACGTCTTGTTTGTTGTTGCTGCAGACCTATATTTGCATGTTGACCGTCAGCAACGCTGCTGTCTAGATGTCACCATTAACCACTAGTTAGTGTTATGCCGGTTAGGGCGGCTTAGGTTTCACAATGGCAAACTCCTTGTGGAGTTAGTGGAATGTGTGCTGCAGTAGTTTCCATCTACAGTTCAGTAGTTCAGTTCAGAGGTGACTGTTCTCTTCTGACGCTGCCCTGAGACAAAGAGGTATTGTGTACACAGACAAACACATACTCTGTCAATCACTGTGACTGTTTAGGGATCAAAGGTTGGGTCACGCGACTGTGCCGCTGATGTCACGGAAATGCTTAGGTGTGGACATTCCACACACTGGACAGTTGATGAAACAGTCCCAGTTTTTCGTTAGCCTGTATCAATACAGTCTTTTTCTTAACTTTTTCTTAATTTCTTAACTGGTTGCTCCACAGAAGATACAGAAGTATTTGCTCTGTGTGTGTTTGCTTAAAGTTCATAAGCACTGATTTGATTGGCTGACGTTTTTGTTACCGTTTGTCCCTCAGGCTTTAGACAAGCAGAACGCTCTCGAGGAAACCAAGAACTACACCACTCAGTCTCTGGCCAGTGTGGCGTACCTGATCAACACACTCGCCAACAATGTCCTCCAAATGCTCGATATCCAGGCGTCGCAGCTGCGGCGTATGGAGTCGTCCATCAACCACATCTCACAGGTAACCCAACAGCTCGCTGCACCCATTGATACGTCTCACACTCTTAACTATATTCACTGAAATCACCAGTTCTGATCTTAAGAATTGCAAGCGTACAGATCTACAAGCATGAGGCTGCGAAAACTGAATATAAATGCAGCAGAACTCTGAGCTGCAGGTTCTGTGAGACTGAGTGCCAGCCAGAGATGCGGCTGAAGGAGCGTTAGTCACGCTGCCTCATTAATGCTTTGATGTGTTCATGTCTCTGCTTTATCTCTTTCTCTCTCTCTCTCTCTCTCTCTCTCTCTCCCTCCCTCCCCCTCCCTCACCCCTGTGGCTACACATCTGGAGTTTAGAGTGTTGAGTTTAAACCTCTTCTGGGTGCCACTGTAAGGGAGCACACATGTATTTGCCCTTCATTTTCTATGCGCAGATTAGAGTCATGAGTAAATAATTCATTTTGACTATTCAGTTCAAAAATATATTTATATATAATAATTTGCTCTGAGATGATACCACGGTTGTACTGTAGGCATTAGATTTAACATGTTTGAAGGTTTGTTCTGTATGTAACACCTATACATTTGTTCTGTGTTGTTTCTGTGGGTTCCCATTTGGTTTGCTCTTCTCGTGAGCTTTCAGTGGGATCAAAGGATTCCCCCCCTGCTGTGTTCCTGTCAGGATGTATCTGTGGGATGTTTGTTACCTGTATACAGCTCTGTCACACAGACAGATCTTTGGGTTCAGTTTAAGAAGATGGCTTCAATAAAACTCATTTTCCCTGAACTTGGTCCAGCGTTCCTCATTTCTGTAGCAGAAGCCACCCAACGACTGCTCGGCCAAATGAAAGAAAACCTCACATGTTCAATGTCTTTAGCTAAATACCTTTAGAGGACAGTTAAAAAATATGATGTTAAATGAAGAAACATATTCTCCTACAAATCATATTCTCCTTTTTCTTCAGGCGCTAATGTGTTCGGTTTAAGCCAAAGATTCACAGAAATGGTTCACAATTCCTGAAAGTCTTTATTAAAAACATCTCTCATCTGTAATATAGCTCTTTATTTTTTATTATGTGTGTGTTTTTGTGTGCCACCGTCTCTCCATCTCTTGCCCTCACTTTTTCTCTATCTTTTTATCTTTCCCCTCTGTGCTGCACTCATCTGTGAATTCACTCAGCTGTCATTAATTGCTGTTGTGCTGGATTCCTGCCTTATTTACTATATCAGTGTCACTTAATGCTGAAAATCACCTGTCTGTGTTTGACACCGGCAGCAGAGTTTTGTTATTTAACAGCTGTCAACAGCTTGTGCTGTGAAAGGATTAAAGCTCAGCAACACCTCCTCTGGAGCAGTAATTACTCCTGCTCCCCTCTGAAAGCGCCTTTCCACATTATCCTCTTACCAGTGAATCAGAACCGAATCAACTGATAGAAATTCTGACTTTTTTCATGAAAATCTTAACTATTATTTGAGGTTTGTTGCAGCAAGAGTTGTTACTGAAATAGTAATTTCTGTGTGATTGGATAGATTGCGTGTCGTTGCTGTTTATTTTTGTCAATAAAGACATAAGTTGTTGTTGGTTATTAATATTTGCGTGTGTAAATATGGGTGGACATGGTGATTATAGTTTCTATATCAATCTAAAGACCCCTTTTAACAGATAAATGTTTTGACTTGCCTGTGGATTGAGTTTTGCTTTAAATGTTTTTGTTTGGGTGTATTGTGTCTTTCTTGCAAACAATCAATTATTTGTAGTTTTCTATGATGTGTCCCCAACAACTTTAACAATTCTTTGTGATTTTAAAACAGAAGTGAATCTCAAACTTTTGTCATGTCATTTAAATCCAGACAGTGGACATCCATAAAGAAAAAGTGGCAAGGCGAGAGATCGGAATCCTCACAAGCAATAAGAACACCTCCCGCACGCATAAAATCATAGCTCCAGCCAATCCCGAAAGGCCTGTGCGTTACGTTCGCAAACCTCTTGACTACAGCATCCTGGACGATATCGGCCACGGGGTGAAGGTAGGACATGAGATGCACACAGGCTTTGCTATTTACTAACATTTCTGTTAGCTAACATTGGTGGTATGTGTCACTAACCTCTGTGCTTTCATCTCTGTTCTCTGCTTCGCTTTCGGTTTAAGTGGTTGCTTAGGTTCAAGGTAAGAGTTTTTACAGCTGTCTTGAGATCAGCTGAGATGAATGGAGAAGACATAAGGGACGATGAATCATTTCTTTGTTCTAAAGTAAAGTAATTACTGACTGACAGTATTGATATTCTGTGTTTGATTTATTCTCTATGGGTGTTTGTCTTTGCATTGAGACTTGCACTGAAAACACACAATAAAGAATTTATATATAAGATGAGTTGTGCTTAAATGTAATTTAACCCTCCTATTATCTTTGGGGTCAATTTGACCCCATTCAATGTTTAATGTCTCTAAATCCATGGTTGGCAACATTTTTTGGCTTGTTATTTAATGGCTATTTAGGTAGTCAAAAAATAAGCAAAGTACTATTTCCAGGTTAGCAATTAAACAACAACTTGTAAAGCAGCCCTTCTGTCATTCCGTTTGTGTTTTTATTCTGTTAGTTTCAATGAGTGAGAGAGAATTTTTCTGTTTCATCTGGGATATTGAGATGTTATAGTATCACAGCTGCAGGCTGTTTTTGGAAGCGCTGATGGAGTTGTTGTGATGATCACAGGTCAACACCCAGAACATGAGGTTGGGCGGCGTCCCCTGCACCACACCGCCCACACAGAAACCACCCAGCCCCCCCGTACCCGGCAAAGGCAGCGTGGGGTATGTGCGTGTCTTTATCTCCAAAAATTGATAAAGCATTTGGATGAAATGGTTTGTAAGAAAGGTGAATAGAAATGTGGGTCCGGTGTGTTTGAGGTGAAGAAGCAAAATCAAATCATTTTGAAAGTGGTAATTTGTGATCTAGAATGTTGACAGTGGAAATGTGTGGTTTTGGTTTTGTTGTTGAGCTCAGTGGCTCATTTGTAGTCCTGTAGGTGTCCAGCCCACAAATGCATCACAAATGATCAGGTCAGTCAAATGATCAACACTCGGTGTAAAATGTTTCAATTGCAAAAATCTGTCCATTTATGAAGCCAGAACATGAGGGCTAGAGGGTTTGTTGCCCTCATAGATGGGCACACTGACCCTGTTTGTCAGTTAGCCGTACTCTTGTAAGCAAATACTGTAACGTATGAAACAATGGTGCAATGTAATTAGCGTTAGTAAATTGCTGTGCCTCCTGACAGGAGACACTCACCATACAGAACGCTAGAACCTGTGCGGCCTCCCGTGGTACCTAACGACTATGTCCCAAGTCCCACGCGGAACACGGCACCGCTTCAGCAGCTGAGCCCCGTACGCCCGGCCTCCGTCAACCAGAGGAACCGCACATACAGGTACCATCACCCACAACCTCACCTCTGTGTCAGAGCAAATGTCAACCTCTTGCTGTGTGTACTTGTGTTTTCACATCTATAAAGAATGAATGTACAATTATTTCCTCCGTTCAAACATTGATTTGTTGTACCTAGGGGTTTTTGCCCAAAATTTGCAATTACTAAGCGCTTCAGATTCTTTACAGCACTTGCAAAACAAGTGTCAGTGATTGTCTGCACAATTGCATCATTTGAAACCTTGGCAACCCGTTGAAAGTGATGATAACAGGTCTGCAGTCACCGAGGGGAAAGATACAGAAGATGTCGTCATTGAGTGAAGAACATCTCTGCAGGGATGCAGAGTTTCTCTA
>JBAJNP010013877.1:0-11601 GCA_036877545.1 Yasuhikotakia modesta | reverse complement strand
TGAATGACTGTCATGTGTTTGTACAAATTAAAATGACAAACACATGGAGAGTCTGGTCACATTACATCACACAATCCAAACTAATACATCAAATCTGCATGAGGAATTAATATACAAATATTATCTGTATAATACAAAAATTATCAGACTTCAAACAATTTCTTTGTTCTAAATTTCCAACAACAGTAATGCAAAAAATCATGTAATTTCTGCATGTTCAAAGAATAAAGATTAACACCTTTTTTGTCAAAAGTAACCCCTCAAAAGTAAAACATCTGGATGTTACAGAAATGAGAATCTTAATACTCTGAAAACACACTTTATGCAAAATATCTTTCTTATTTCTCGCTTTATGTTTGGGTAAACCGGCACTTGTACATGAGACTATCCAAATAATGAAGAGGCTGACATTTTAAATGACCAAGATGAATTAAGATGAAATGTTTAACTGAGCTGCAGTTCTAAGGATGGTCTCCGTCAAGTTATTGGAAGATAAGTACCTCGTGTTGCCTGAGGTCAGGGGCTGTAGGTCATCTTAGCTGATGATTGTGAGGGGAAAAGTTTGGACTTTATTCCTAAACAACACAAACAAAGATGGATCAGAACAGCCAAACAAATAAGTGATCTAATAATGAAAGATCACTGGGACAGACAGAACACATGACATTATTATGTGTTATCATTATTATTATGTTTATTATTGTATGTGAACACCATAAAGAACAGAGTGAAAATAAAATAAATAAAAATATAAAAGAAACAGAAACTGAACTAATGAGGCAGAGTTTAGCAGTATATGGTTGCAGAGCAAACATCTATCATAGAATCAAGTGAAGTGCAGAATCTCTCTTTTCCCATCATGCATCATGTAATATGGACTGTCAACAATCATTAGTATTCCTCTGTCTAGCTGCAGCAGTGTTTTGTTAATGTACCAGAGGAGTACAGAATGATTATGGGTACAGAACGAGGTGAATCCTGAGGAAATTCCTCAACTCCAGCAAACATCCAGCAGATTTCCGGACCCTATGGTCTGAATGACGTTTGAAGAGGCAGTGAGGCATGTAGCATAGATAAGGGGTTCGAGTAAAGTCTGAAACACACTTACCAGTGTGTCACCATCAGCAGCTGACAGCTCTGTCTCTTTATGAACCACCACTTTAGTCACAGACATGTCTGGGTGCTGCTGTTTGGCATCTTTGATGGCCTGAGCTAGAACCTGATTGTGCACATATACACAGAAACGTGATTACATAGGGACACTTAACATTACATTATTACTACTGCTCTTAATAAAAAAAAAAATCACTGAATGATTACAGCAAATATATCAATATTTTCTGAATAATCCCTAATGCTCCAATGTTCTTTAAACAAAGTAAGTCACTCTTTGGATTTGGATAAAAGCATCTGCTAAATGACCTAAGGTATAAGACGTGTCACACGTTGCATATGCTTATGCTTGCTGTTTCTGAACATAACACACTGAGTGTCACAATCCTGAAAAACCTTTTCAAGACTTCCCTCTCAGACCTGCTCAAATCACAGCTTCAGTTCACTCAGAGCAGCGCAGAAGCCTGTAAAGGATAGCCTGTAGTCTGTGAAGGATCAGAGGTCAAACACACATCATCTAACCCTAACTGCCTAAGATCCATCAGTCACCATCCAACCCCCAATCGTCCGTCAGTTTTACCTGATCGTGGTCAATGTCAGAGTCTCCTGTGATCACGATCCTCTTCTCAATGTGTGTTTCTGAGATCCCGTCTTTCACTGTCTGACACACACCACAAACACACACATGAATATAATAAACACAACAAAAGCAGAAGCCTGACTAACATTCTCCTCCACTCAAAGGTGGTTAAGAGTAAAAAGATTAAATCCTTTGCGTTTGTCTCATTAAACATGAACCCATTTTTACTCAACATTTTCTCAATATTGACTGTAAAACATTAGAAAACATCAATCATCAACCCATCTGAACTAGAAGATAAACTCAGTAACACACTGATTGTGGGTAAAGTGAGGCAAGCAGTATCACTGTAAAAACTGACAGCAGGACAAGAGATGCTGACCTCACTCACCTTAGTGATGTGTGTAGTGGTCGTAGTGTTGCTGCCTTCAGATGTTATAGTCTGAGCACTCATTAGAACCCCAGATTCTGAGTCTCCATTCACATCAGCCTACACACAATACACACAAGTTACACATGGAAACACGGAAACACACACACACACACACACACACACACACGGAAGTTACACAAGTTACACATGGAAACACACAAGTTACACATGGAAACACACACACAAACACACACACAAGGCTCATATGTACCTCTGAAGACTCATATGTGATGGTTTTGGTCTCAGTGTGAACAACAGAAACATCTGTGACCTTCTCATCCTGCACAGGTTCCTCCGCCTGAAGATCCACAAACAGAGGCGTCAACTCAAATTTCTTAAATCTACAGAGTGAATCTAGAATGAACTCAATAATCTGCATAGACACACTCTGTCAGGTGGCTGAAGGGAATCTGTGTTGTGTGGCCATTACAGACAGTGAATTAGTCTGTAGTGAATTAGTTTTCTTCAACCAATAAAAACAAAGTCCAACATCTTACAGTTGAATGTTATCATTATTGTGTTAAATGACAACACTTCTCAGCTGAAGGCAGAATCTGACAGATGTTCTCACATGTGCTCATTCACCTGGGACGTCTAAAGCATATCATCAAACTACATCAACTTAAACAATAATCACCACTGTAGCTTTTTTCTCTGGTGGTTCTCAGTTCATTCTGGTGTGATTGTCTGACCTGAGAGGGAAGCAGCGTTCCTGAAACATCCTCATGTCCAGCTTTAATCTCCTCCGACATCTACAAACACATACACACACATTCTTCTGTTATAACAGTTTCTGAATGCTGAAGCGACATGATGTTTTCAAAGCACAGAACAATGAACATGCAAGTGTAATGTATCAGTTCAGGTACTACAATGAAAAACACATGCAGGATGGTTTCAATTCAAAGGAAAAAGCATGACCTTATAATTCACTTCCCGTTACAGCATATAAAACTGACATGATGTGTCAATACCAGTTAAACACGCAATCCATCTTAGCAGTCAGGTTAGTCACTTCTAGAGTTAAAGGACTGTGACTGTCCTTCAGAGTTCACATGACACACTGTCATCACTTCCTTCAACACAAACTGAAAAGGAGGAGATGGAGAACCACACCTGACACACATTCACGGAACGTGAGGCTTATCTGATGCTTCCCATGCGAGCTTCACTCTAACCCACCAATCACATTCAAGGGAATAGTCAAACGGGCCACACCAAACGGTCAGATTAGGTTTACCAATCCAACTGATTGTTTACTATTTTTAAAGACATTCAAAGGTCTGTGTCATCAACAGATGATGTGTCACAATAGAATGCACAATGTTCAATGCAAGCATGACATTACCTGTGACCAGATCACAGAGTCGTCCTCATAGTCTGACTTAAAGGATTACAGTGAAAGAGAGTGATGTTTAGATCACTGACACCCATCTGTTAATCTGCCCATGAAATGATCTGACAAATGATCCAACTGTATTTATGTTAATATGCTGCGAGCTTTCAGAGATACTAACACACAGATGAGGAGCACACAGAACACTAAGCTTTAAGAGTTCTTAAGAGCATGCTTGTTTGTTACACATTTGGAATGAAATTGACACACACCTCAGTCATCGTTGTGTCTTCATCACAAGCAAAGTCGGTCTGATCGCTGTCTGTCTGTGTTTCCAGAAAACAGCAGCAATAAAGAAACAATCGTCTGTTTAGACGACATTCCTTAAACTGTATTGATGGTGTAATCAGACAGTCACGCATGGACACTGATGGAGATTTCTTTAACAACATCAAATGAAGACTCAAAAAGCATTAAAAAAACGTTCATAAAGATGAACCTGAGAACATAAATTCAGACGCGTGCGCCGTTCATTTGTTCTGCAACAAACACACATGCAGGTGACAGGAACCTCCTGAACCTCACTGAATCACATGAATGACCAGCATGAATGAGATCAGAACACAGAATGTGATGACGGTCAGACTGCGAGCAGGACACAAACCTCTTCATCCGAGCTGTCCGGACAGTCACGCGTTAGTGACGCGCTCAGAGACGCTGCCTTGGGTTCCAGGTAGCAGAGACACAGAGCTAGCGGGAAGGAAAGCGTGAGCGCGTACGGGACAGAGAAGGACGTGGACAGGAGGAAAAAAAAAATGAAGAGGAAGCAGGGAATGAGGGAGGGAGACTTAATGGGCATGAAGTGATGTAAACTTTCGGGCAGGAAGCGCAGCTCTGTGAGGTCGGGGAAGGTCAAGTAACCGTCATCGTCCAGGAGCGAAGAGAGATCAGGCAGGTGCAGGGAGAAAGAGAAGAGTGTGCCGCCCCGGCCGCGGTTCTGATCCAGCCTCTGCTTACGGGCAGAGAGCAGCAGGGCCCTTTCCTCCAGCAGAGCAGCTTTACGGTCTGCGTGGGCCTGTCGCCGACGGCAACCTGCCGTAGATTTAGTTGGACTAACGGATGCGGCCCGTGGACGACCGCTCTGCCTGTGTCTCCTGCGAACCTTTGTGGAGGAGACAGGAGAGGAGGGAAGAGAGAGTTCGGAACCTAGCGGATCCGGTGAGTACAAACACGACTGACAATGACGGGAAATCAGAGTTTAATGTCCCAGAAAGAAGATGGTGGATGGACATGAAAGTGAAATCATGAAACAGGATCAAAAGATGAAATTCTGATTAGTAACAATCTGAATAACAATTTGATCTCTAATAAAGTGCTGTTCAGTCAGCAAGACATATTTGAGCCGAGAGGTTCTGTTCCAAACTCTACTGAGCTGCCTAGATAAACACCTGATAACCTGCCTAGATCTGGTAACCTGGCTAGCTTTGGAGCTAGCGTATGTTCTCTTCTAACACATCTGCTGTTTGTGATAAGATCGAAGAGGTTCTGCAGACTAAATTGTGGAACAGAGCGGTTTTTAATGCTTGTTGAACACATATATCATATGGATTTAAAGCTAACCGTACATTAACGACAACCATCACAATATTCATGTTACCTTCTTGACAGAAGTGGGCAGGGCTTGTTCTGATTGGTCACTGGTTGTTTTATTCTCCTCCACATTGCTCAGCTCGTCTACTTTCTTTTCTGGGGTTTCCATGGCGATCAGGTCATCTTTGTTGGCAGTAGGAGAATTCTGCAAGCTGTCATGATTCATCATCGCTGCAAAGTTTGCAAAGAGAAATATTGGTATATATTGTTCACTTCTTCACAAGTCATGTGACCTTGTTATGTTTAAAGCATTCAATTACACATGAATCTGCAATCAACCAGTAAATTCTCTGAGGAGAAAGCTCAACACTTGTGTACCCTTGTCCATGCCGAGGGTCACAGTGTGTCGTCTGCTGCTGGAGCGCTGGAACTGAGGAGCAGGACGGGCGATCTGAGCACTAGCACGACGCGTCTGAGCTTGAGTCCGGCCGCTGTAACGAAACTTGGACCCCAGCGAGAGAAACCTCTTAGGAGGAGCTTCAGGTGTCACCAGCCTGACCAATCAAAATCATGATTCACCATCAGCAGATGAATGTAAAACAACCTTTATAAGCTAAAACCTAAACGATCCAGAAACTAATTACATACTGTGACACTGAGAGCTAACAACTATAATGAAGACAGAAAGTTTTTCTCTCTCACCTGAAGAAAGTGTGATGTTCCACACAAACTTTCCACAGCCTTTTTGCTGCTTTGTGATTGGGCAGTTTAAATCCGATCGTGCTCTCAAACTGTTCAAACTACATAAAAAAGGATTTTTTAAAATTCTTGAAGCAACAGTTCAAAAAAGCTTCAGGTATGTCTTCTCAAACATGCCTGATTTCCTGAAGCAGAAAAGTGTTTTTCTTATAGAATACAGCGAGTACAACGACAGAACAGCAGGTTCAAACACTGTTCACTGGACGTGAGGTCTAGGAGACATCCCTCACCTCTCCTGGCCGGACCTTGATGTAGAAGTTGTTTCTCTTGTAGGAGATCTTGAGTATTTTGGGCCAGGCAAAGCGATTGATGCGCAGTTTATCTCTGTAGACGAGGAGACCACTGGCACAAACTCCCAGCATGATCTCCACACCCTCCGAATCCTCACGACAGAGAAACACCATTTATCAATCAGAAATCAGAGACCCAAAACTCAAGCACATGTCCTTCACATCAGGGAGAACCTCCAAACTCACACCACAGTTAAATTAGAAATTGTGAAGAGAGCTGCAGTAACATGACCAGACAGGTGACAGCTTACTCACACAAAAACAAGTTTAGCTGTTTAGAAGGTTTTTTCCCTCACTGACTTAAATTTCAGATTCACAGTAATCAATTGTATGCAAGGAAAATGTACTGTACAAATACACTTACACAGACACACACACTGTCCTAACACTGATCTATAAACAGAGGTTTTCTAAACAAACTGAGTGTGTGTGTCACAAAAAAACACGGGATAATGATTTATCTAGAGCTGCAGACATGCCGACACTGCAGTGCAGCACACAGCGTCTGCGCTGAGTCACAGTACCCTTCATCATCCTCCCGCAGCTGCGCACACACACACACACACCAATAATGCTCACATACGGTCTTACAAACACAACTGACCTTTACAATGTCCATTCATTAACACACAAATGACACACATGCAGACGACCACAGACAGCCGCAGCTGCAGCCAAGCATCTTACCTTGTCCTGCTCTGCTGCAAAGCGCTCAAGCAGCCGACCAACCAACTGAGACAGTGGAGGAGGGGCAACAGACACAGAGAGAGAGAGAGAACTGTGATAGGCTGCAAGAGCCAATCAGAACAGAGTGTTGACCGTGCATTCATCACCGCGAGAGAAACTCACTGAACCAACTGGAATCCATAATTAAAGACAACCAAAATCCCTCAGATTATTTTATCATAGACTGCATAGAGTGAGTTTGATCTCAGTAACTAGTGAGGCATTTGTGTGAACAGCAATCTGGGAAATATTTCTGCTGTATCCTAAACAACTGAATTCAGGCCGTTCCAACACGTCTTGTGTAAAAGTCAGATTAATTTCTACCAAACAATAGCTCACATACACTACAAACACAGCCAATCAACACCGACATTACATAAACAAAGACAAAATGGATGCCTGTTTTCTTGACTTCTGCTGAAAGTGGCACAACAACCTTTTAATAAAAATTTATAATATAGGAAAAACATTAATTATTAAAACAATGTAATCCCTGATGTCACTGCCCCTTTATGATGTATCGCTTCATTCTTTTTTGAAAAAGTTAAATTCCTAAATGCAAATGAAATGTACATGTGAAAACACAAAACAGTAGATCAAACCTGACAGTATGACTCCCTTGAATAATTGGTGTCTCAAAATCACTAAAACAGACATTCCTCTCAGAGTTTGGTGTAAAATCACACAGTATTATTCTGTCTATGGCTCTATATGGATGTGAAGTTTAAGGTCCACACTGTCTACAGTTCTGCAAGATCAGAGCAGAAAAACAACTAATACACGTCAGGCTGAACTAGACAAAATTATCATACATATTCAAAAACATCCCTTAACACATGTTCCCCAAACACACAACAGGACACGTTTAACACTCAAGAGCTAAGACCTAAAACTGGGGAGACTCCTGTCAGCTGCAGAGGTTCCTGAGCACCGAACAGATCCAAATAAATAAACCAAATATCAGAGAGGGAAAGAGAAAGAGAGAAAGAGACAGAGAAATAGAGAAGTGACAGAGAGATGAAGGGACAGAGAGAGAGGGGGTAAAAAAGACAAAGATAGATGGCAGAGACAGACAGACAGAGAGAGAGACAGAGAGAGAGAGAGAGAGATGGGGGAGAGACAGACAGAAACAGATGGGGCACAGACAGACAAAGAGAGAGATGGGGGAGACAGAGAGAGAAAGAGAGATGGGGTAAGGGGGAGAGAGAGAGACTAGTCATTTGACTAGCCATTTCAAAGACTTCTGTTGATTTTATATGGATCAATAAAATGCCTCACACTCTTATTCTTACAAAACACACACTCAGTGTCAGAAACACATGCACACATGTTGTACCTTAGCATGATGCAGGTCGACTCCATACATG
This sequence comes from Yasuhikotakia modesta, assembly GCA_036877545.1. Lineage (NCBI taxonomy): Eukaryota > Metazoa > Chordata > Actinopteri > Cypriniformes > Botiidae > Yasuhikotakia > Yasuhikotakia modesta. Next base: position 3,407 of record JBAJNP010013877.1, on the reverse strand, counting down.
GAGAGTTTCTTTGCGTTTTCAAGAAAAAGCATCTCTGCTTCAACTGGAGTCATTCCTCTACAACATAAAACACACACTGAATAAACTCAATATACAGTAAATTCACACACACAACTACACCCAAATGAACAAAGCAAAGCAGACACAAGCAGAGGAGTTACATTAAATAACTCCTAATAATTAGATAAATGTGACATTTATCCTTAATGAAACCTCTCACAGATGTGACACTCACATGAATGATGGTCCAATACTCACCTGTAGCTCTGGTGTAGCTCCATCACTTTCTCCTCTAGTTCTCTGCTCTGGTTGGGGGCCAATCGCACGTCGCCGATGTAACCGGGACTGTGAACATCAGGGTCGTAGTCCCCCAGTTCAGACTGAAGCGTGTAGGAGCCCAGCAGAGTGTGAGTGGCAAAAGAGCACGGCAGACGGCCAGAGAGAACGTCAGCTCTCAGCTGCAGACACAGGAAGTACCTGACGGACACACCACATGTGCTGCAGTCACACCAAAAACACCAGCAGATTCCATCCATCTGATCCGTTCATGCTTCCCTCACGTAAATCATACAGCTCAAGAATCAGGTTCTAGAAACCGGCTGATTTAAATGAGGACAAACACAATTATCACAATCTGTGAGAGCCCAAACTGACCCAAAATCTGATAAAAAGGCACACAAATCCAGAGTGACTGGGTGACATTATTCCAGAAAAATACTTCCAAAAACTACAGATGTTCCTCATATCTGTGTTAATYGGYTACTGAAACACACAGGCTGATTTAGGCACAGCAAACAAATGCCACACCTAGTGATATCTTCAGACATCTGTGCAGGATCAGGCGGGTAGAACTTCACACTGAAGGCAAAGGTCCAGGGAGCAGCTGAAAAACAGCAGCACTTGCAGTCAGACAAGTCAGATCATTAAAACACAGGTGTGTGAAAAGACTTGTCCACAACATACTTCTGATCTGTTTCTTCAACTCTTTAGAAAAGTCCAGCCAATTCTGTGAGAAGAACAACAGGTTTAAAACATGCGGCAGGATTTCATTCAAGAAAAGTAGAAGGTGGAAGAACTTGCCTTTTGGCCCTCAGCGTCACTGTAGGTGATGCCAAAATAATCCTTCTCCAGAAGATTCAGATGGTCACAAACTTTATCAAACAGCTGCTGGCCTTTAGCTCTTTTCTGTTGATAAAGAACAGACACGTTTATTCAAAAGGTGAAAATCAGAACGCATCAAATCAGAATCACTTCACACTCTTCAAAGCTGGGAGCACACTGTACTTTACTTTACTGTACCATACTGTACTGTCAGACTGTACAAACATGATCACAGCTGTAACACTGACATCACACTGTGACATCTCAATTCTCAGTATTGTCTACTAACTGAATGATAGGATAGGTTCATTAAGAATGAACTTGCCTGGCTGCAGTCTGCAGTCAACATTGAAACATTTTAGAATTACCATTATGAATCAGAACAAGTTTTTCGGGAGGATAATATTTAGCCTAATTGTGTTACAAAATAATTCAAAACACAGAGTCTTCAGGTCTACTTTGGTTCACCCTGAGCTATTCTTCATGCTGGCCAACGGTCACATACCTCCAGAGTGCAGCTTAAGTGAGAGCCGTCCAACAGTGACACCTTATACTCCATGATCTTCAGCCGCTGGTCGAGGACTTGTGGGAAAAGTGCAGATCTGTCTGATGCTGTTGCTGGTGTTGTGGTGAACTGAGCTGTGAGCTGTGGTCACCTCTGTAATGCTGGTGAGATGCAGTGAAGATAAGGAGATGCTACAGTTACAACAGTGTGACAGAAGTGAAGCTGTCCTGCCTGATCTTCTACACTAATCTGGATATGTTTGAATTATACATTTTGATTTAAAAGCGCTCTGCATCTACACTAGTCTTTAAAAGAATTTAGCAAAACGTTTCTCATCCACAATGGGACGCGCAGACATGAAATGCATGAGGATGAATAAATTATGAAAGAAATTATGAACACAACCACACGAAAATTTTGTGTTCACACAAAATTGTGCATTAACTGTCACCTACTACTAGCCTATTATTGACACTCTCCAAAGTGTTTACAGGGCATATTCTAGTGCACATATGTAACGTTATTAGCGTGCGGATCCCACCTCTGTTCCATATCAGCTGTACAGCATTGCCAAACATCTCACTCTGGTCAGAATAGTAACATGGATGATTCACACTGACTACAAATGAGTCACTGCTTTAACAAAACTCACAGTTCACATTACAATGCAAAAACGGCTTTTAAAACATGGTGGCTTTAAAAAAGTTTTTTTTAAAAATGGCGGGGTTTTAGGCCAAAATGGAGAGAAGATTTCAATGTCTCTACATTTTCAATTTCAATTGAAATTTGTTCAACTGGTTTCACCTGCTGTTGGGGGTCCAGGAGATTTCGCCGTCATGACGTTTCAACATTAAAGCTTCTGCCAGATGAATAAATGTAAATGTATTTTCCATCCCCCTGAACCTACCCATCACAGAATGTCTTTTACATTTTCAATTATCATTCTGTATGATTTAGAGGCTTGTTTCCTCATGGGGAAAATATACAGGTGTTACTAAACTTGAGAAGACATTTTGCCCCATAATGTAACAGTACAGACACACATACAGGTGCATCAAACGTCCTGCATGCCAACAAATGCAATGCTGCCAATCTCTGCTGTTTAATGGAAATCTGACAGCACCTGTCATGAATCACTTTGGATAAACATTCATTAAACTGACGAGAAAACGTTTAAAGCAGAACGTTATGCTGAATATGCGCACGCGTTGGTCAAATAATGCAGTTAAACATGCCGTCTGTGTTTTATTCACGGCTGTGGATGAAGTTTCTTCTGTGCCTTATGATCGCTTCTGTACGACGCGTTACTGTCGCGCTACGGACGCTTTTTCACGCAAATCTTGCGCTGTTGTATTCAAACGCGTCTCCGCGCCGCGCCGCGCCGCGCCGAGATTTATTCTTAAACATCGCGCAGGAACATTTTGCGATCTTAGTCTTACATTGTTGAGGAAATAACTTGCATCTGGTGTTTCTGAGCGTGTCAATTTAACGCGTATATAAAACACAGACGCGAGTACATTACCCGACATGCTCCGGCGCGCTTCTCCTCGGGTGTCGCGCTCGTCTCTTCCCGGGCGCGGAGCGTCTGACAGCGGCTGCAGCGGGTCTCGAGGCTCCGCTCTAATTCAGGAGGAGTCGCGGAACTGTGGAAACACACGGGGCGTGTCGATGGGCGGAGACTGACCAGAGGGACGATTTAATCACAATATAATATAATATAATATAATATAATATAATATAATATAATATAATATAATATAATATAACATAATATAATATAATATAATATACTATAATATAA
>JBAJNP010013876.1:0-11601 GCA_036877545.1 Yasuhikotakia modesta | reverse complement strand
TTTTTTTTTTGTTGGTTTATGTAAACTGAATGTTTAGTGATACTAGCAGTATCACAAGAGAAATGTTAGCAGTTAAAAACAGAATTCTCACCTCCATTTCATGCTAAACAAACTGCCAAGCAATGTGTTTCGCACCAAACATGGTGTGGCCCAGATATTTATCACGTTTTACTTTGCAATAAGCAAGTTTGCACTTGCTAAGAAAACTGCTTAGAAAACCACCACAGCAAAACGATTATTATTGTCTGTGGAATTTTCGTTCACACCGCTGTTGTCATTTTGGAGAGTCTTGCTGTTGATTGGCTGGGAAAATAAGGTGTTGCGATACATGACAGGATTCAGTGAGAAACGTCAGAATCTGTTGTTTAATTTTTCAGCCCTTTTCCATTTTCAAACAGTGACTGAATCACAAGTGAGGAATGACAAGTTTTCAGGATAAAGATAGATAGATAGATGATAGATAGATAGATAGATAGATAGATAGATAGATAGATAGATAGATAGATAGATAGATAGATAGATAGATGATAGAGAAGTTAAAATTAAAAAGAAAACATTAATTAATGAGCAGAACTTTATTTTTTTTACATTATTTTTTACATCAAAGGCACAACATCATTGTTGTGTCTTAGTCTTCAGAATTTCCTACAACTCCCGCCTTGAGTCTTTCCAGGCTGATTTGTTCAAAACCGACATGCACTTGTTCAATACAGTCTTTTGTGATGTGCTTCAGGAAGTTAATTTCCTGTCATCTTCTCAGTTCTACTCTTTATCCTTTCTGGTATTGTATTATAAATGAACCTTCTGTAAGACTGAGACATGAACTCATCCCTCTGAGCAAAACCACAGGCAGACAGCTGTGTGTTCTACCCCTGCCCTCCCCTGTCATCCGTTCTCATATCCTTTTCTTTTCAGCTTCCTTTACATTCACCAAGCCGCAAAAATGTGAAGGCCAAACTATAGCTGCCCTTTAATTGTTTTTTGTTCCTCTTCTTCCGTTTGTCCTCTGAGAATTTAGTTGGTCACCATGAGTTTGTGAATATCTGGTGGTCCTGAACTTTAGGTTTTTGTCTTCTTTACCCTTTTGTGTTTGTGCGCAGCGGCTATCAGTGGTTATGGTCACGCTGTTGGAACGCAGATGAGCAGGGAGCTGTGCAGTTAAGCAAGTTTCCATGTGCGTGCTGAGGGTAAAAACCTTGTGGTTCTTTGAGGTGTGCTACTGGTAGAAGAGGAAGAATGGAAAATAACAAAGACCTTAAGTGTGAAAGATCTGGCATGTAAATCACACTTTTTATATTATTGTTTTTATTAATTTCATATGTTTATTTAGATGATGATGAGACATTTTACATGGAATTGTCAAATTAGAATTTGGAAACAATGACTTTTCCATACAGGATGTTACACAGCTGGGTATGAGTAAATCTGGACACCCACACACATTATCTGTCATTTGTAGTAAATATTCTGTCATTACGTTGAATAACAGTCTTGCAGCACATCGTGAAGGACCTGTCAAACTGTGTCTTACACAAACACACACACACACGACATTCACTTTGGTCAAATAAAATACAATCCTGACAAACATAGACACCCACACATGAAATATCATGAATACATACAATATTAAGCACTTCTTGGCAGAACACATGCACATATGTTTGTGTGACCTCAGGAACACACCCAGGCTGAACAATATTAGTGGATAATTTGAGTGTGACTCACTAGCTGTGGCTGGAGATTCTGACATAAACGTGTCTACAGCTCTAACTACGTGACTTTTTATTCTGTGATTCTTCCGCTCTTTTTCCAAGGAACTATCTCTCTCCAACTTGTGCTCACACCATCTGCTCTCAAGATAAGCTTGTTAAAGTGTCCACTAAACCAGATACTCAGAGAGATTGCAGCCAGTGTTGTCTGTTCGTTTTACAGTCAACATATTTTAAAATATATTTTATATTATATTAAAAATCACAATCGTTTATTTTGTAGATCTTTATTGCAAAACTCAAATCAGGTTCAAAGGTTAATAAACAGACATAACCTTATTGAGCATGCATGTTTTAATGGTGTGTTGTCCCCTTTAAAAAGTCAATCTCTAAATATAAAAATGCAACAACTTTATTTACAAAAGTCACAAATCTGTAACTATGGTATGAATGACTTTACCATGACATTTCTCATGATCCATTCAGTACCTGATAGTACCCTTGTTTCTTCTTGTTAAAAATAGTAAATTCTCATTTATTAACATCTGTAGGAGTGCTTTGAAGTCTTTTGGTTTTACAAACCCTTTTTTGTTTAGTTTTTTATTCTCATTCACATATCGGCAACGTAAATCATTAAGTTTGATATGTTCTCTGATATAGCAAAACATTTCTCCTCAGAGGGTAGAGTGAGTAACAGTTGAGTTAGTGATTATTCTTGCCACTTCAAAATACCAGGCAAGAATAATTTCATAAAAGCTGAGAACATATGCCTGTAAATGGTAGAAATGGTGTTTATTAAGGCCAGACACTCAGCGAAAATTCTTCCGCCTTTTTGTTCTTAATGTTTTCTGTTTTTCATGTATCATCTGTTCATTTATAATAATGGTACACAGTAATTTGATAATTCCTCCTTAAAATGAAAGCAATACAACAAAAGTCTTGTGCTGTTCAGATTTATAAAGTATGGTTTAATCTCAAAATATATTTACATTGGAGATATATATATATTATTACTGTACAAATATGTAACTTTTAGCAAGCAGGGTGTCACTTTTGCATACAATCTCAGAGTTAACAACTTTCTGTAAGTAGTTTTAGTTTATTATATAAATATTCCTACACAGAATCTGTGCACTTTTTCTTATTGTTGCCATGGATTATATGTGAAAGCCTGTTAATTTCTTTAGAATACATTTAGATATGGTAAAAAATTTTTTTTAATGAATGTATATAACACAATATTGTTGTGTTATGCAGGTCTATAGACAAGCAGCATGCGTTGATCTTTAGATGTAAAAAAGATGTCAACGTGTTTTACACATTGAAAGGTTGTTTCTGTTGTCATAGAAACATGGTACTTGAAATTTGTTTGCTTTAAAATGACTTGTCAGTCCCCAAGATGGTTGGTCTATGTTGATGGTTAAATGGTGAAGGTGCTTGTATCTTCATCACCCGATGAAGAGTGGGTGTGAATTTGTCCACCTGACCTGAGGGCTAGCTCAATGGTGGGCTGCTCATTGCCATGGCGATAACCTCTCCCTGTTTGAGTGCAGCGTTTGGCGAGTTTCAGCACATGCGTTTTGAAGGATGACCCGATGAAGACGTAGAGCACAGGATTGATGCAGCAATGTGTGAGGGCCAAACTCTCTGTGATCTGATTGGCCCGGTCCAAATTTTTGCTCGTCTCACATTCTGTCACTAACATGTATATCACATCCAAAGCTCGTACCAGTTTCACCACATTGTATGGAAGTTGGGTGAACAGAAACACCCCAACTACTGCAATTAACACCCGAAACGCCTGCCATCTTTTCCCGCCTCGTACTCCTGCTTTAGCAGCTCGATTTAATGCCACACCCACCCTGCAATAACAAAACATCATCACCAGGAAGGGAAGCAGAAAGCTTAGTGACACCTCCAGAATTTCCAAAGTGGCTTTAGCCGCCCGTGCCATGTTGTGTGGGTAAACCGCCCTGCAAGCGTTACGCCCTGAAGTGTTTGACCTTACAGTGTAGAACACCATATCTGGCAACCCTAGCAAAATAGCCAGTGCCCAAACCAGGAGGCACACTATTATCCTCTGTTTTCGGGCAGTGTTCCTATCTGGTGTGTGGGCATTGGTGGACCCTCTGACCAGAGCACGATAGCGGTCAATGCTAATGCAGGCTAGCAGCAGCATGCTGCAACTGAAGTTGGTGGTGTACAGCGCAGAGGTTAGCTTGCAGGCGGCTGTGCCAATTTCCCAGCCGTTAACCGCGTCTGCCGCCCAGAAGGGAAGTGTGAAGAGAAGTAGGAGGTCTGCAAAGGCTAGGTTGAGGATAAAAACATCCGTCAGCGTCCGTAAACGCTTGTGGGAAAGGTAAACAAAAATGACCAGAGAATTCCCTGCCAGACCAAGGATTAGCGCTAGGGTGTAGACCACAGGCAAAAAGACACCAGCAAAGGATCGGACCTCTTGTTTGTCACAGATCGTGTGGTACTCATAGTCAAACTCGTAACTGTGGTTGGAGATGTTGTCATGCTCGTGGTAATGGTAGTCATGGTCATAATCCAAATGGCTACCCATTCTGGTCTGAAGAGAGAAAACATATTAACGTTATTGCTAATGCTTCATTTTGCTAGAATGCAATGGATTTAATGGGCTTGTACTGCTGGTGAGACATAGATAGATCATTAGATAGATAGATCATTTGTCTGGTTTATGAGGCAACAGAAATGCTGGACAAAACTATTTCCCTTCATTCTTTGCAGAGGCAAATAATAATAAAATGTGTAGATAAAAGGTCAAGTACTAAACTAATGTGGATTGTTATTGTTATGAATTGAATGTTGCATTAGCTCTATTAGGAGTCATTTTCTTGTCAGTTAATTGAGAAAATCTAAATGAAATTGCATCAATTTGGTTTTGTTTAAAATCACTTAACATTGTAATTAGTTGTTTTTGATGAAACCTTTTAGGGTCCAACCAGTTTTTAATAAGCATTTTATGTGACACTTTTTAAAGTAATGGTGCACAGAGGTTATTTTTATTTTTTGTTGTTGTTGAGAATTAATCTCATTCAACAAATGTTTGTAGTGATCTTAATAAGATTCAATGCTTTAAAAATTCACATCTGTTTCTAATAAAGTCATTAGACAGCCAAACAACCACAATCTGATAACTGGCTTGTCCTTTTACATTTTAGATGTGCAGACTTGTGTTCTGTTTCCTCTCCTGATTTATTCAGTTGTTATGTTTAATCTGTCATCTGTGCTGTGTTGACATTGTTCAGGTGACTTTAGAGCTGATTTGAGCACTTTTCTGCTTCAGCCACGTGTGTTTAAGAAGATGAATGATTCGTGCAACAGATGTTTTGCTGTGAAACAGACACCGTTCTGCTAATTTCTTCCATCTCATGGTTGTACGTAATATACTTAAAATTCCAAAACATCACAGATGAAATCTTTCCTGAAGGTGTAGATTGAAAGCAGACCCAACAGGAAACTTTCAAAAACCTTTATTGCAACAACATTAGAACAACATTTTTGTTCCTTTTTGGAACTTGAGCCTGAAATGATCTGGATAGTATCCTCCATGTGTGAAGGTCGTCCTTGTTTGAGTGGCTTGCAATGGGTTTATCTATTTCTACATTTGTATTGTAGCTTAGGAAAGCATGCAAATGGAGACTTCAAGGTCTGCTAAAAGACACTTTAGTGATCTAATTGTAGAAGGGAACAGTGGTTTTACCATAGTTTCAATGTACATGGGTATTTAGCCCTGAACTGTTTATATTGTCAGACTCATGTGTCTGTGGGTTTTTGGGACTCTCATAGAATCTATCATAACTTTCTCTCTGACAATCTCCTCATTGTTTGTATTTCAAAATCTGCAAATCTTTTAATTTTGCCAGCTGCTCATGTGGTGTTAGCACGTAGCATTTAAAATGTACCTGCCAATCTGCTAAACACATGTGGCCCTCTTTAAATAAGGGCCGCGGCGGATCATGTGTGTCTATGTGAAAGTCAAGGAGTTAAGATTTTTACCTGATTCTGATTGGCTAGTTTGAACTGTAATGTTATATGCACATTCATTTTGGCTTTTGATTTTATGATGGGTTTATTTGTGAAATGTTTGAAACATGTTTAGATTTGTTTGTTTTAACTAATGTTTGGTTGTCTAACAACCCTTTAAAAATAGTTCAGAAAGGTTTGGCTCTTTTCCTGACACTCACAGGAATAACAACATTTTGAGCTACAACCTCATTGCCTGGCCTTCCAAATTTCCCCACAGAAATCTGTTAGAGATTTAGAATTTAAACATCACAACTTTATATAAATGAAAGCTTTCATATGATGAAAGACATCACAGCTTTATTTGTAGTATATTTACATTATACATTATGTTGTGTCATGAGCACAATATTTACAGTAATTGCCACAAATACTAGCAGACAGTGCCACAGAATTTAAGTTTCTTAAAGTATTTTTGAAACTGAGGTTGACATTATAATTGAAATAAAAGTTGTTGTTTTTTCCAGGCAGTACAAATCAGTTGGCATCTGCAAAATGATGACTTATCTTTTCTAAGACAATTGATTTTACATGGCCTGTGTTTACAGTAACTATTAACCAACTTCTTTCGTTATTATTTTAAGGAAATGAATAAAGTCAGTTTCCCTCAAGTTCACACAGGTGCACAGAACAGGAACACAGGTCAGGCTGTAGCTGAGAATTTAGGGTGCCGTAAAGGTATATTATTCATTTCCGCCTACTTGCTCATGTGCATTGGCCAAAATAACTACAAAAATAACTTGTATACTAGTCCTAGTATACTAGCACTTATATATACCATAATATATATAATGTTTATCATATAAAACTTAACCGCCTGGTTGTTAATGTACTTCTTTTCTTTTAAAAGAACACCTTATTGTTTTTTCAAAGATATAACATTTATAAGTTTTTTTTAAGTATGTCTTATTTGTATGAATATTTTTAGAAATTACTTTATATTAATGAAACTGTATTATGTCTGTAGCGTTCAAATTCCAGTTTAACCGTTAGAACAGAGAGTCTTTGAAAGGCTTTCCGTTATAAGTGGATACAAAGATATTGTATTTATTGTTCTAAAGTTTTAATCCATCACAGCATTTGTGTTGCCGTGTTGTGTTTCCTCTCTGTATTGTGGTGTTTAGGGTACGTTACACCCTTTTATCCTGTGAATACAGTTTTTCAAGTAAACCTTCATTCCTTTCTGCTTTCTCACTGTTATACAAGAGCTAACTAAAAAAACAGTCACACATCTTTCATAGTATCATATTCAGAAACATCATAAATTTGTTGAACATCTAATGTTCTCCCATAACCTAAATTCGTCACTGTTTATTTTGAACTTTACCTTCTCATGTCATAAAAAACCTCAGTACCTTTAATACTGAAGCTTTGCTTGCAGGACTTTGCCTGACAAAGTCAAACAGCGAGAAAACAAACTACAGCGCAACTTTGACGCAAAACTGATTAACGAAATCATTTACCGACAATGTCAAAGACAGAACAACCGTCCAACAATATAGTCTGTGTATTTTGTATCTACAGATTAGATTATCATGCATTTGTTTGCTTTATTTATAATCCAGGAGTTTGAATGGCTAATCCAAAGTTACTTATAAGACAATCACTGTGTTACTCTGACACACTGTGTTTTTGATCTAGCAGTTATGTTTTGAATGCAACTGTTGATTGTGAGACGCGCCAGTAACTTACCTCTGTTTGTGTAGTGTCAGTCTCACACAATCCACAGTCCAGTTCCTTTAAGTCCAAAGAAGAGAAACACTGTTGATATTCACAGCACACAGTGTGTCAGACGAAGAGAGCGAGGAGAGTGTGTTAGTGAAAATAAACATATCTATGCAGGATTGCCCTCCTCCTGCAGGTTTTGTTGTCTCTCTCGCTCTCTCTCTCTCTTTATCTTTCTCTCTCTCTTTCTATCTCTGTCGTTCTGCTCTTATAATATCTAGCTGCATTCTTTACAGTAAATTCCATAATATACAATATTTAACATACAATAATATACTATATAATAATGCAATGTAATGTAACAAATATATGTGTGTGTGTGTGAGTGTGTGTGCTCCTAATAAGTTCCCATATAGATGTGTGTTCTTAAATATTTCTGTTTCTATTGCTCCCAATTGTAGACTTCATTTTTTATATTTAATGTTATTTGTGTATTCTGTGATTGTAAAAAGTTCTGGGGTAGTTCCATGGTATTTAAATGTTAAAGACAGTATATTAAAAAGAAAACCTTGATACTGCTATCATGGTAGTGTCCTAAAAACACTGAGTGCAGAGTACAGAGTTTATACTAGAATATTTTTGAAGCATATGATCTAACACTATGTAGCTCAAGTCATATTGCATGATCTCACTCTAAGACAATAAACTGATCTGCCACACCCATTATATGCAGTTTAATACGTGACCTGCACAGATTTAAAACCCACCATAAATCCATTAAGGGTAACAGCTGAGGTAAAATAGGTAAACAGCACTTTTTTCCTGTCACAAAGTGCATTAACATTAACCAGAGGAACATAATTTAGAGGTTAAGGAATTTCTTGAAGCATTTTTCCCAAACTACTGTAATACTTTAGAGCAATACATCTCTGTTTGTAATTAACTTTACACTTAAGTAACTGGTGGTTCCTGGCTGCCTCTACAATTGCCATAAAATAATGGCTGTTGTGATTCATCTCAAGATTATTTTAATGCGGAAATCAGCTGAACTGTTGAATGATCAAGGGTCTGGTCTGATTGGTGAAATTCCTTGAAGCAGTTCATCTGTGTTAATCCTGTTATGTTGACACGCTGTAGCATTCTTGAAAGCCTCATGCATTTGTTTGATAGCGAAGATTAGCTGTTATGGAATGCACAGAGAGCTGTTTGTGTCGCACGTTTGGCGATCGGTATGGGGACCTGCTGACATGAAAAGACAAGTCTGTTATTTCACACCCTGAGAGTCACAATGTGTGTTTTCTTGAAAAGAAATACTAAAGAAAAAGTAATTGCCAAAATTTATACACAGATACACACCTTCACAAACATAAATGCCACAAACGTTCCTTATAAAAAACACTGTCTTTCAAGAAATTGTGAACCTTATTATTTGTTTTAAGGGTGTGTTTATCTGGATGACAGGTGTGTCTCTGTTGTGCGAAGGACTGTGGATTTAGAGAATCCAATGCATTCATAAAACACATGAGTCACTGTGTGTTTAATTTTATGAGTGTGGGAGTTTGTGGGTATATGTTGTTTCTTGATTTCCCATTGTTACATAATAAGCCTGTGTTCTTTTGTGTGTGTGTGTGAGAGAGAAAGGAAGAGTGGGAGAGATTGAAGGTACATTCCGCTCATTCTTTGCATGTTTAATGCCAGATGTCTGTGACTGCATTGGGCTCTGGTCTCTGTTTATAGAACCTCTGTTTTGTCCAGGGTCTGTGTCCCTCTAGCTGACTTAAAACTAAGTAATATGAGTTTTAATAATCATTCACCAAACTTAACCGCCTATCAGGGCTATGTAACACTCACCAATATCCTATAATTTGGCCCACAGTTTGGGATAATTTGCTAAACACTGAGCAGTGTATTGACCTCCAGAGTCACTTCAAGAATCTCTAGAATCACCTCCTGAATTCTGAGAACAGGCACGTAAATCCTGGGAAATTCTGTGGATCAGTCCATCACTAGATCTGCTGTACCATTTTCCATTCAACAGACAAGAACCCGTTGATTGATTCTATCTCAGGCCTTGTCTTAAGGTTTTAGATTGTAATACTACCTTTGTATCCTGTAAATGGAGATCAAGGCATGCAGAGACATCCTGTGCCGGACATTGTTAAGCCCACAGGCTTAAATCACACCCAGTTCTTACGCATTTACACAAAACTGAGCTTTTAAGTCTTGATAGCATCCTACTGTTCTGGTGTTCTTATGTCTTTTTGGCAGAATCCTGGACAATGAAGAGGAAAGAGTGATGTGGCCACACCTGACTGTCCTTCAGATCACAGCTAATTTCCAGGTTCAAGTCTTATCTGAGCCTCTGAGTGCCTGTGAACTGTGTGCCTCACTTTGCTGAGTGATTGCAGCCTTGTCATTATGTATATTTACAGCAGTTTGTGAGTGATATTGGTCACGAGGGCTTTGCACATATATGAAGTTTGTGTGTGTTAGAGACAGAGAGTCTGCATGTATAAGTGCATGCACATGCTAACAACTGTAGTGTATGTGCAATGGTGCACGTACATGTATGTAGTGAGAGACAGCTCCCTCTAGAGGACACCAACAACAACTGCATGAAATATCAACAAATGCTCATTAGAGGTATTGCTGTTCAGTGGTATAACATTATACAACAGAAATATCACTCACTTATATATTAAAGATGGGATCTCAGTCATATCTAAAAAGTAACAGGTAATCTGTTTATGTGACAACAAACTTATGTGATCATCAGCTATTTTCTATATATGAAGAAATCAATGAGAGATTGTTTCTCAGATACAAGTAGCAAGTGGACACGTTCACAAACAGAAACATACTAGCATAGAGATCCTGTCATTGCTATGCTCTGCTTTACCTACATTCCTCAATGAGGTGTCTTTAAACAACATTGTCCAGCTCAGATTTACACACTATTTTACTGCCATATATGGACTTTAAACATTTCATTGGTCTGTATGGAGCTACTGGTTACTGCACAGTTGACAAGTTACATTTTGAATGCTGGGAAATATAAAAAAAATGATCATTTGGCTACAGTTGACTCATTTTGATGACATTATATATAAAACTACTTAAGACTAATAATGTCTTATACTGAACATAAGTGAGAATATGCTGAACAACACTAGGAGAGAGGAGAACGTGAGACAAATAGTGAGACTGAGTGAGACAAATAAATGGACTGAGGAAAGAAAGAGAAAAGAACAGAATTTAATACAGAAGTTCATAGAATTAGAGGGGTGGTGTTGCCCAGTGTATGAAGAGTTACTATGAAAACTGAATGGTGGTAGGTTAGACAGCTGTGGTACAGTGATTAATCTCCACCATGTACCGCCCACAGCTCACTGCTTGTCTGTTGTGATCAGCTTTCATGTAGCTTAATAAGTAGGACATGGATCTGGCAACATGAATCTGAGGTCATGGGTTCAGCTTCCAGGGCATAAAATGAGTATTGTAAATGTCACTTGGGATAACAGCATATGCCAAACGCATGTCACATGTCACAACTATGATGTCTGAATGACCCATTTTTGCAGCTTAATTTCAATAATACAGTACATTTATAATGTTGGCATATATTTACTTACGTACAATTACTTTAAATATTTTCATTTGAACCAAAATAGAAAAGTCCTGCTTTCCATAAAAATGTTCCTTTGAAAAAGCTGTCAAAGTGGCCAAGTATAAATTTTATGGAGTTCGTAACCCCACAATGGTTGAGTGTGTGTGTGTGTGTGCACATGTTTTTATTTATGCATTCACACTTTGTCCACTCTGCAAAGTTTCAGTAAGAACTGCATTGAAATGCTAATAAAAGAGTCCCTCTAGAAATTGTGATGCATGAGACAGTAATAACATTCTGACATTGTGTGACGTGTTTTGGCCAAATTTGACACCAGTTAAGAAACATTCCTCTCACATTTCTGACATCTCAGTGCTTTAAATTGTCATTCGGAACCAGGTTTTCAGTTCATTAAATTGCACTCGTCCTCATAGGTTCTCTGATTAGAATTCATCTCTTGCTGTCTTCTGTCTATCTTACAGTCATAATCTGCCCTGCAGTGAACGACGACCTTGGCAGCAGAAAAGAGAAACAGACACATAGATAAAGAGAGAGAGAGAGAGAGAG
>JBAJNP010013875.1:0-11603 GCA_036877545.1 Yasuhikotakia modesta | reverse complement strand
CACAGACGGGACACAGGAATGAAACACCTCTTTGTTGGCTGCCAAATTAATTATTAGTAGCCTGCGGTGGAACTGTGAGAGCCTGTGTCACCTGATTTAATAATCAGCCCCATCATTTTATGGAAATACTGTAGCACGTCAGTTCAAATAAGACTCAGTATGCAACAACACGATTATGTAAGTCTCTCTAACCTCGGTCACTTAATGAACAGGCAGGAAAAATGTCACAACGCGATCACATTATCTCCACATGTTCTGAAATTCCTTTAAATAGATATACAGAAGTAGTGATCACACCAAAAGGTCATGTTTCACAAACATTCTTTAACAAACATCGCAAAAGGCCACATCCATAAACCAGATGCGTTATCGCATTACATGCACAATTGCAATATTCAGACACAGGGGTGTTCTTGTGCTCGGAGCCACATTAGAATCACACGAATGCAACAGCGCATAAAACAGGACAATAAATCCAGCAGTATTATTTTTAGCATGGAAACAACACGCAGGACTGGTTACAGGAGCACAATGAGAACATAACACTAGTGGTACAAAAGCCATGGAGAGATGTTAGAGGGACACAGCAGGAACATCATGGAAATCTATCTTAAACAGAGCAGAGGGCTGACAGCCACAGGGCTATACCTGGATGAAGGAAAGCATGTCTCCAGAGAAGAGTTTGTGGTTGTACTGGGAACAGGGCCTTGCTTTCCGTGTACGCACTGCCCTACCAGGTTGCATTCTGGGAAATATATACACCAGCACTCCACTGTCACACTATGGCATCAGTGTACTCATGCAAACATGCTAACACATCAGTAATCACACAAGACAGACAACAACACAACAGCACTCGCAATCTCACAACACAAACATACTCTGTAGCATGCACACATTTTTCTGTCAATATCCCACAATTAATAAAGGCTGATGTTTGGACATATTTTAGCCTCGTTGCGAAATTAAACAGCTTTGATTGTCGTGTTCACACAAGTTTAAACAGATCATTAAATTCTAGTTGCTTCACTTTGAATTTGTCTTCAATTTCGCTGAACACGCAAAAACCGTCAGCCAGGAAACAAGAGCACATGTTTGCTGGATCATGGCCAGTGATGTCAGCACATAATTGTGTGAACAGAACAAAGTGACACAGATGGGATTTAAGACCCACCTGGAGGAATCACTGTCAATGGCCTCAGCTGCAGGAGAGAGAGACAATATGGACAGACAGATAATTACACAGAGTTGGTATTACAGTCAATTCATGCTGAAAATAACAAAGGCAATAAAACTGCTGTGTTTAATATTTTATTTCACATTGAATTCTTAACTCTAAAACAAATTAATATTTATGTTGTCTGCATAAATTATTTGACTTTGTACAAAATAGCTATTAATGATTAATTTTAGTGCATCTGCTAAAGACAATTTTTGCTTTTTGCTCTTATTTACTAAAGAATGGTTTTATAGTTATTTTCAGCTGCAGAACTGGTTAGTTGTGGTTAGTTACCTTTCTGTATGGCCTCTTTAAGTAGGTCATGTTTGGCCTGGAGTTTTGAGGTCAGAGAGCTGCCGCTTATATGCTCCTTTACTTTCTAAAAAACAACATACATCAGATAAATTAATGTCATTTTCTGTCACCGGTGTATTTAATTTTCTACCATTTGATTAGCATGTTTCTCTATGTCTGTTTCTTCTAAGACATTCATCCTTCAAACTTGAAAATCATCACAGAAGTTATTAAAAATATTTATGATAAACTCTTACTGTAAAGTAGAAGGTCTCTGTGTCCTGTTGGTTCGCTCTGCGTTTTGCCAGGCTGGGTTTAACTGTGCTATCACCTGTGCTCTCCACTGATTGGGTGGTGGAGGTGTCAGGGGTGGGACTGCAGTCATCATCACAGACGCTCTCCAGAAGGTTAGCATGCGTCGTCTTGAGCGTTTTACAGACCTGAAGCAAGTTCACAGGTGAGACAGAGAGCATTGTGGGTAGCATTAAAGGCCAAGTGTGGATCTGTCAGAGAAGAACAGTTCTCCCTAATATAATTCACTGACAGCTGTGGTCAACAAAAAAGAGCGTTGCCTAGAATTGTACCTCTTCTGTTTCCAGGGTAACAGAGGACAGTCTGGACTGAAGCTGCTGGAATCTGGTCTCAAGCTCGTATCTCACTTGTCCTTCTGCACTCACTTCACACACCTGTCACCCAACCCAACATCATACATACGCACACCAGTCACATAAGTGGCCTACACACAGTTATTTAATTCTACATAAGTAGACTACATAAGACACCATGCAGAGATCACATGATCAGCTGAACCCTACTTATATATCTTGGTTTGGACACCATTATTTACATGTTTGTCCTGCTAAACCATAGAGTCAGTCTAATGTGTCACCTGATCTCCTTCGTGAGGCTGGTATTGGAAGCGGAAGGGCAAGCAGAACGCAGTGTTGTGGGCCTGCAGGAGAGCATCTCTATCCTGACTCTGGTTCAGTCCATTTACTGCAGCATCCATCTGCTGAAGACCATTTTTCATGTTCTGGATGATTCGGTTTCTGTTGGAGAGGTATCCGCGTATAACCCGAGACACGGACAGATGGTACCCCAGATCTGTGCACTGCATTTCAAAGACCGCCAAAAGGCAGAAGATAAAGTCATTATCTGAGGAGATATGAATGTTCTACTGTAACGTTCCTGACTTGACATGTTTTACAATGTGCCTCAAGGTATTATGAAGTACAAACAGTTCCACACTAGAGAGCTGAGATCAATGCCACAGAAGATGGAGGAGAGACAAGGGAGTGTTGTCGTACATTTTCTTTCAACTTCTGTGACTCAGTGTTTCAAAGACTGTAACTCTGTTTATCTGTATTTGTCTGCCATAACTTCAACCAATTCAGAAATGCACTTCTTAAACTTTGTAAATTTGTGCAAACCTCAAAGTCCACAGTTTTTTTTTTGTTGATGCTTTGTAGCAAAAATAATACGTGTTAAACAAATAAAAATAACTTCGATTATAGCCTAGAGAACAGCTATTTTCATGAAGTGCATTGTAGGATACTTTTTAAACTGTGCTGAGATCCCCATCTATGCTGGAATTTGTTAACTTCTTTTTCTCACTTTTCTACTGTAAATCGTTCATGCACAATGCACTGATTTTAAGCTTTTAAGCCTGTCAATTAATGTAACTTCTTAAAGTAAGATGGCAGTTGCAAACATTCACTAATTAAATCCACAATGTCTTGCTATATTTTGAGCATCAATTCAAATTAAATAAGGAACTTAAACCACATCCTGAAGAGTGTCAGACACAAGGTAAGGAACTGAATGTGTCAGACTCACGTCTATCAGTGTACAAATGTCCTGCAGGTAATATTTATTCATAGAGGCATTCG
This sequence comes from Yasuhikotakia modesta, assembly GCA_036877545.1. Lineage (NCBI taxonomy): Eukaryota > Metazoa > Chordata > Actinopteri > Cypriniformes > Botiidae > Yasuhikotakia > Yasuhikotakia modesta. Next base: position 8,201 of record JBAJNP010013875.1, on the reverse strand, counting down.
CTGCTGCCAAGTTGAGCAAGTAGTCGTTACGAGCTTTAGTGCACTTCAGCTGAGTTTCCTGTACTTTCCCTTGCCTCTGTTAAACACACACACACACCCCAACACACACACACATATTGGGGTTAGAGATAAAGAGAGATCTTCCTGTTCCATCTGAGCAAAAGCTCCGGATGTCACCATGTTCCACACTCTCTACCTTCTCCATCAGCCTCTCCATTTTTTTCACCGAGCCGCTGCGCTTCTGCCCTGCTGATTGGCTGAGCCCGAGGTCAGCGGACTTGCCCGTTTGTTTCTCCTCCAGTCGTGTGGCTTCTTTCAGTTTCCATTCAGCAGCCAGACAATCGATGTGGTACTGATGATACGTTTTCAAAGCCTGAAGACACCAAAGTTAATATGAAATATTTCTTTATATTGTTTTCTAGTAAACAAACCACAGAACAATATAAATTTACTTGAGAGGCAAAAGTGCTTAAAATATTAAGATATTCTTTCTTTGGCTATATTTATGACTATATGAACAAAGTTTAATTAAAATAATTTTTTCGCACCCAGTAATTTACCAGTAATTTAACAAAACAAATGAAATTCATACTCTCTTACTATATTCTTCACTGTAAAATCCTATAATCACACACACAAAAGCTTTGAGGCTTGAGCTTTTAGCCATGACACCTCTGGTAGGAAAGCTATTCTGTGTTTAGTGAAGAGTAGAGAACACACAGCTGCTGTCAGCTGAGGTCACCGGCTTGATTATGCAGCTCTGACCTGGGCGCAGCTAGAAACTACTTTTGTACGTATTCTGAGGAAAATGCAAGCAGAGTTTGTCTGAACAAAACTCCAGAGGGCATGGGAGCCTTTTGTGGTACAGGATGTGCCAAGCCTAAGTGACCGTAGAAAGACACACACAGTTACATAGTCCATTATGCATGTGTGAATGTGAGCAGATGTGTGCATTATGTATGTGTATGATGTAATTAAGCTCAGCTAAATGTGTGTTCCTCTATGTACATTTAGCCTCCAACCCACCGTCTGCAGCTCTGTGGTGACTTTTAAAAGCTCGTCCTGCATTTGTAACCCCACCTCTTTGCTCTGCAACACAGAGAGTAAAGACTCTGAAATAAGGAAGGTGATGTAGATGGTGTGAAATAAGGAAGATGGTGGTGTTTTGTGTGGGTGTATGTTATGTCAGTAAATAAGAGAGGAAGAGAAAGGGGGCGGGGGTGGAATTACCCGTTTTGCCAGGCGGTGGGTGTCTTCGATGCAGTGAGAGAGTCTCTGTGTGAGGGTGTTGCTACAGAGTTCACTCAGTGAACTGTGATCCCGGCTTTCCTGTCTGGTCTGGGTCAACAGAACCGACCAGCACTGAGCCACCGACAAGTCCAACTGCTCCTTCCTTAAGATAGACACAAGGATAGAAGACATGACTGAGGCCAACATAAACACCATATTTTCTTTAGCCAGAATTGAATCTGTCTCCATAGCTTCAAAGTCTGGTCCATGGGTCATGTCTCATTTTTATTGAAAGCATCTTGATGGCTACCTCTTGGTCTTGACGGTGAACTTCTCACTGAGTTTCTCCAAGGAGCGGGCGTACTCCGCCTCAATCTCACCCCGTCTGCGCAGGTACTCGCTGAGATCCTGCAACTGTTGCGTCTTCACCTCCAGCTGCGCATCCAAGATTTTCAGCTGCTCTGACAACTGCCCGCGAACCTCTGAGCAAAAGAAACAGATCGTGTTGGAGAGACGGTTTTCAGCATATAAAGTGTGAACTGATAACTTTATATCTTCCTGCACTAGTGTACCTGGCCTGAGGCTGAGAGCTGATTGGATGAGCAAGGACAGCAACCCTAACACAGGCTATAAATATATCCTCACATCACAGATTATACTGTAAGCCTACACGCATATATACATCCACACACAGGCAAAGGTACAGAATGAGCATGTGTAAAAGGAAAATCTTTAACTGCTATCAACATTTATTGTATGGAAAAGGGTTGCTATGCTGCATTAGCTGAGGGGACCACAGACTACATTCTATTTCCTTGCATTGCCAAATAGCAGTTTGAACTTTGTGTTTTATATAACTGCTATGTTCCACAGAAGAAAAGTTTGTAAGGTTTTAAAAGGCAAAAATAATGACAGAATATTATTTTTAGCTGAAATATTACTTTAAATGTAGGGAAGTACATTAGCCTGAGAGAGAGAGAAAAAGAGAGAGAGGGGGGGGGAGAGAGAAAGCATAAGATTAGGTCATTTTTATTTTCTTTACCTTTGATTTGTGTCTCATACTCTGCCAGACTCCCTTTTTCCTTTCTTAGTTTGACATGTGATGTCATGATGCCTTTTCACTTGATGTGTTCAGACCCACAGATTTCGTCTTTTTCAAGAATAAACTCCTGTTCCAATGAATGTGTTTGTGTTTTTGCAAAATAAGTTATATTTATTAATATTAATAAATGATATTGCAGAAAAACACGTTTAGTCAGGAGTACATACCGGTCATCCAAAGAAAAATTCTTTTCAGTGGGAGGTTACAGTAAAAACTGTACAGGGAACTCTGTGTGTGTGTGTGTGTTTGTGTGTGGACACAGTGTAAGTTCCAACCAAAGCAGTTTTAATACTTTGTGTGTGCATTTAAAAGTTCATTTTCCTTGTGGAGAATATAAGTTTGTGTTTGTGTGTTCCTGAATAGTCTTTTGATGCTTCCTGAGAACGTATCTGTGATTGTCCTTGCCTGAAGAAGAGACACACAGAACAACAACATGTGTAAGAAGTGACAAAATCAATTTTGAATATAGGCACATACGGAAACATGGAAGTAAATACAAGAACAGGGAGACAGAGTAACAGACAGACAATAAGGAAAAACTGTTATATCAATGATGCGTTACAGCGCTTCTAGATGACAAAAAACGATAACTGAACTCTAAGCAAACCTGCCCACATCCTGTTTGTCTTCTCTGGTGAGTGATTCAGAAAGATTCTTACATTCTCAGTCAAAAATGATAGAATTTTAGTCTTAGAGATTCTAAGCTAATGTTTCTTGCCTTAATACCGTGAGTTCTATTTCCATAGTAAATAATCAGTTTTAGGTTGTAAGAACCTAACATTTCCATTAAGTAACAAAAAACAGTTAAAGGTTATTTTAAATGTTCTAGGAGCGTTCATGGGTCTGCTTTGACTTAGAGAGGGGGCTAATAGTTTAACCTTTAAATCAAGTCAACTTTAAAGAAGAACTTCTAGGTAGAAAAGGTTCATTTATTTTCACAGAAGTATGAGACTGTTAGTTGTGGAATGGCTGTCTGAAGTGTCCTACAGTTCATCTGAGTGTCAGTAATGGCCGTTGGCCCTATGAGAGGGTTGAGGTATTGACTCATTGAGGCTCTCTGTTGCTATAGCACGCTGCAGGAATCTAGGGAAACACACGATGTGACATGATGTTCTTGCAAATTAAGACACATATTATTATGTGCTCTAAAAATTAGGACAGTCTGTGGTCTAACCAAAATCATTCTGCATCCTTCTTCATAACACATCTAAAAAAATCAATAATAAATTAATCTTACCTCATAATAATGTCTCGATGAACAATATTAATGTTTATGTTTGTGGACAGGCAATTTTTATTTGTATTACTCCTCCCTACGTATAAAAAGCACATCTTAGCGCTCTTAGCCACTGAGTGGCCATGACAGACCGCTGCTCTCTTTCTCCATCTGAGTGTATAGAGGTCAACAGCCTCAGCCAGCCAATCAGAAGGCAGCTGAGACTTCATTATGATAATGTTATTATTGATTCACGAGCGTTGAATCAGATTTGCGTACAATGGGGTTGAATTATACTGCATCAGTGTGCTGCTGTATGTCAAGGATTTTAATACTCTTGGCTGTAGTTTATTTATTTAGCTAGAAAGCCTTTTAAATAATAAACTTCTTGAGGAAAAATTGCAAGATTGCATTTCTATAAAAAACTGTGGCGTCTAGTCATCTAACTAAATAATGCATGTGGAATTTACAAATCAGTATAATATGTGTGTGTGTGTGTACATATATGAATGTACACACACACACACATATACGTTATATCCATTTCACATATTACACATAAGCAGGCATATATTGATCCAGTGGCCAGTCCAATGTCCTTACTGAGTAAATGTGCTTGTTTAAACTTGATCTTTCTGCTGTATTGAGTTAAAGAAACCGAGGGGAATTGGAGATCCATGGGATCAATCCTGTTTTACGCTCCCAATGGAAGCTGGGAAGAGGCTCAACTCTGGTCTTATCTCTCCAAGCAGAAGACCAGGGGATCTCCTCACACACACACACACTCAGACACACACACCCACACACTTAAAGCCACCACTGCTGGGACCCTCTGGTGTTCTGCCTCAGTGAAATACAGCGTCTCGACCGCAGCACACACAAAACCACAAGTTTCAAACATTGAACATTACAAAGGCACTGAAAAAAATGATGGCAATGTACATACATATAAACTATCTTTATAAACACCCACATACTCTTATCTGCTGGACTGCCAATGTAATACTTCTGAATCATAACTGAACTTATTCAGTTTTTCAAGCATGTTCTTATTGTGAATGACTCATTGGTGCACATTATGCCAAAGAAAATAACAAACAATAATTTGCCACCTCTAAAACAACTGTCCCTTTCTGGCCCCTGTGTGTGTGTGTGTGTGTGTGTGTGTGTGTGTGTGTGTGTGTGTGTGTGTGTGTGTGTGTGTGTGTTTGTGTGCGTTCATCCACAAGCATTACATTCATTCATGGTCATCAATAAACTAATAAATGGCATCAAAATTGTGACAATAAACTGGGCTGACTTGACAACAATGCAATGATTTGCAATAAACATTAATTAGATTAAATAGGTTTCTGCAAATGCAATTAGCCACCGATTCTGTAACAAAACTACTATATAACTGAGATAATAAAATGAAACAATGTATCAATAAATGAAATAATTGAATTAATATGTTTTAACACTGTCAGATATCAAAGCAACATGTCAATTTCCCACAAATCTAGTTTTCACTTCAACTAATGAATGAATTATGATTTCAAAAAGAATTTAAACTCCAGTTATTGAGCCGTCAGCCAGACAGAGAATCTGAAAGTAATGACAGCTGACTGTTTTGACAAAATAACCATATTATTTGCATTACACACATTAAATGCTGTAGCCATTTTGTTTTCCTGGTGTTACTAATAACAGCACACCCAAAAGAACCATAAAAATAAACAAATAAATAACATAACAGTACCCTAACAAACAAACCCTCTATGGGCGTATTTATCTGACAACAGGTAGATTAAGAACAGAAGACCTACAGAATGAACACAGACTAATTAAAATGGGATAAAGAGGCATTTGTGATGGGAAGAACGAAGTCTAAGTGGCGGCTCCGAAAGGAAAATGTGGGAACTGAGTTGAGGTCATGTTGAGATGAGACTGCTTATCTGACAATGACGATTCACTTTACTGCACTGCCTGTTTCTTTCAGAGTGTGTGGATCAGAACACCCACAGACACACACACATATATACTCGCTAATCCCATATTAAGCAGCTTCAGTAACCCTCTCTGTGTTTCCTACACTTCCCCTGATTGTGACGAGCTCTGTGGATACAGGGAACAGATTTTTCCTCTCTTAGCTCTGAGCCTTCAGTTTGTTCCATCCTTTATCTGTCTAGTTTTGCCTCTAAAATACTCCTTTTGCAATCCCTTCTGCGTGGCCAGTGCAATTTACAGTGATCTGTCACAAGTGCCCACAAACGGCACATGGTCACCTCAGATGGGGCAGGCAGGGTCACAGTACAATTTCATGTCCCCATTATGTATGTTGTTTATGAAATGTTAAACAATTCTACAGACAACTTCAGGCAACTCATATGTGGCCTGTTTTTAACTACGTCCCCAAAATGAATGGAGCAATATCAAAATGTTTTCATTTGTTATCATTCTGTGCGTTTATATTTATTGCCAGTCTTTTGTAATATCCTAACAAAAGCCAGTTCCTTAACAACATCTTCCTCCAAACGGTGGCATAATTGTTGTTGGGAAACAGCAGCACAAACATTAGCAAGCGAATGTCACAAATGTCTGCTTCTTATTTTCAGCCTGTTAGCATCTAATTTTCTTGCCAACGTCTAAATAATCAAGTAATAATGAGCCTGATGGGGGCAAAGGAAATATGTATATGTATAAGAGGGGACTTCAGAGCTGAATATGGAAATAAAGGGGGGCGAGAGATGGTGCATAAAACAGAGTCAAGGAAACCCCCACTGAAATGACAGCACACACACACAGAGGTGATGAGGTGGTAGATTTAACCACTGTCGTGGTCCGGACTGAGTGATATGGATCAATTTTGAGGCACCGCGAAAGAGGAAGCAGCCAGTCTTTGTGCATGTTGTTAGTGGTTTAATGTGTGTGCGTGCCACTCATGCGCATCACGGACAAATCAGTCATGTATGCACGACTGTAACAGGAGCTTGTTGCCCAGGCTTGGATATGTAAAATGCAACGCGCGTGCACGCGCAAACAGAAACATGCACTCGTTGACCCCAAAGCGATAATGCATGCGTCTGGTAAATATTCTCTGTCATGCAAAAACAAACATGCCAGTGAGTGTCCACTGCAATTGTCAAGCGGTAGGGGCGAGCAGTCATGTTCTAAATAAGATAAGATATACAACCGATCAGGTGAGTTTGGGAAAAACAGTTTTTATACAGAATTATACAGAAGTCCAGTCTTACCTCATGCTACGTAGTTCTCTCTCTTTCTTTGTCACTCTTTTTCTTCTCCTCTCTCGTGGACACAGAGAACACTGTGTTTGAGTCACACAGATTTCATGCAGCCAGTCTGATTTCTCCTCCTCTGACACATTCTACACCAATGACTCTCTCTCTCTATCCGAGGGGTGCATTCAAAATAAACCAGCTCCGTCTCTTCCTCACGCGCGCGCACACAAGCTCACACATGCATGCATGCTAGAAAACAGCCTTTCTTTTCGTGCGCGCACACACATGCATGCATACACACATACGCACGAGCATGCTGAAACACTGGACCTCTCTCTCTCCTTCTCTCTCTCTTATTCTGTCTTGACTGCTTTCAGGCAATCAGAGAGAATGTCATAACCTAAACCACACCCCCACTCTCCCTCTCCCCGCAGGCTTACTATAAATACAGAGATGGATATGAATATGCTGTCTTGTTCTCTTAGACTTCACTCGTCCCATGCTATCATTCCTATTATTCTCTCTCTCTCTCTCTCTCTCTCTCTCTCTCTCTCCGGCCATGAAATGCTTCTCTTATGACCTTGCTTTGTGCACGCGGACTACCAGCCCCTCCCGCCCGCTCTCTGCCAGACTATTGTACAGTCATGGATCTATTAAATGCAACAGCCTCGCGGTTGATGGGCTGTAAAACTGATACCGCCAATGCACGAGAGATTAAAGCGGCAATAACAATAGCTGGCGATAAAAGCGACACAGTAATGATGCGCGATGCACCTGCCGCCGCTGTCACACCGTTGCAATATAACGCAGAAATGCAAAAGCCGCAATACCGCAGCGCATGTGCGTATCATTGAAAGTTTTTAATGTGAAAGTATTATGTAACCCATTAGATTTATTAATGTGCGAACAGTAATAATAATAATACGCGCCATGGCTTTACTGCAATATATAATGGATGAGCTCACATCTCGCAGGAAATGAGACTTAAGAGACATAACCGCCGATTTACTCACAGAAACACACTCACATAACAGCAACACCTTCAGCCCTTAAGGAGGTTTAAGAGTGTGTTAAAAGTGCTTGTGAGTGGGAGCCTGTTGTTTAATGTAGCAGAATTATTAGACTTGTTTGGGAAACATAAATGCGCTTGACAGATTAACTCAGGATGCGCTGTTATGTTTTTATCTTTCATTAAAAATATCGTTCAAAACCGCCTTATTTGCAAAACGCATTCAAATGGGACTAAAACTGGATTCGCATATGAAATTAAATGCCCAAAAATATCTTGGTGGTTGTTGAAATATTCCTAATCACTTACATGTTGCGCTTTAATATTTATGGGTACGTGGGTTAATTTTTCTCCCTTGCGTTTTATAAGGTGCAAAATAAAGTTCAGCCCCTACACCTCCCCCATCTTTCTTGTGTGTGTTTC
>JBAJNP010013873.1:0-11605 GCA_036877545.1 Yasuhikotakia modesta | reverse complement strand
TGTACACAACAAACACACCTGGGTTAGAAGATATTTAGATGTTTGAGAACTTTCTGACACTAAACACAGAAGATCATCACCATGTTACTTACCCTCATTATATTAAATCTACACTCATTTTTCTGACCTGTTTCATGTGATTAAAGTGAATATATGCACATATAACAGCACAGGTTTCTGAAGAAACAGTTCCGTCTTCTGTCGAGCTCTGAGAAAATCTCCCTGTAAACCATTTTACAACATTAAACCTTAATAAAATAAATAAACACATCTTCAGTTTCAGAGGAAGGAGTCTGTTCAGTGTATAACAGAGTCATCAGTATAATGATGAAGAGTTGCAGTGTAACACCACGAGAGGTTTAGCAGATCATCATCATGGACAGAGACCAGAGACTCTATCAGAGACTGTGAGCCATAAATAACATCAGCACTACGGTTCACTTCCTTTAAGACACCAGAGGTCACTGTTTACTTTTTATTGTAAAATGTCTTCCACGACAGGAAGTTTGTATTTAAAAAGACATAAAGAAAACTCACATACAGCATTTCATGGTACAAAACTGACACACACCAGGAATGATGTAAAAAACTGGTTAAAAGCCATCAGACAGATGTTTTCCTCTGATCATCTGTCTCTTGGCAGTGATATCTTCTCTTTAGATGTGCGCACTGAGGACAGTTAGACTCTTGTCAGGTATGTGACCCGTGGCAGAAAAATCTCTCATGGGTTTTTGAGAAACAGTGAGATGGTGAAGGCTGGACCTCAGTCTCTGGTCTTCTGCCTCCACCGCGGGTTCGACGACATTAGCAGCAGCCAGACTTAATCTCAGCAGGGACAGTCTGTTGGTCCAGTTTAATCCTGTCGCCGTTGCTCTCCTCGTACGGAAGGCCTTTATCGTTGAGAAGGATGTTCTCCACCAGGAACCGGGCAGCTTCATCAACGTTTATGTTTTCCTGCAGTGAACGGATCAAATGTTAATTTCACTCTTTACTTTCTCAATGCATTCCTGCCCAGCTACCAAAGTTTAAAATCTGGGTCACACCATAATTATCCCTTTGCCCCACCACTCCTGTGTGTCTCTACTACATTAAACAAACATGGACCAAAACTCCCTCACGCTCGGTTGGGTCACATGACTTACAGCATATTTGACGTGTGATCTGTGTGAGGGGGCTAATGCGCTTAACACACACAGTCTAATACTACAGAGAATTTCAGCCATCTTAAGCAATCTATCATGAAGTGTTCATGGTCATCTGAAATAATTAGTCAGGAGAGTTTCTATTCTTGACAAAAATGTCTCGTGGCTCTTCTTCTGTTTAACACACAAACCTAAAACCAGTGTGAGTGTTTGTAAAGCTGACGTCACCTTAGCTGATGTTTCAAACCAGCCCAAAAAACCAGCTTCCTTGCAGAAATTATCCATAAGAGAGAAATTGTTGGATGCATCTTTCTTCTGGTCACATTTATTGGCCAGAAGGACAGAAGGGATTGGATTTCCATTGGCCAGTTTCACTTTGCTGTCCAAGTCGTGTTTCCACTTTGAAACAGCCTCAAACGTCGAGCCTCGGGTGATGTCAAACACAACAAACGCTCCCACGGCCTCCTTATAATAAACCCTCGTCATGTTCCCAAAGCGTTCCTGACCTAACCATCAGACAAACAACAAAACAATTATTAGTTTTGTTAATAATAGATTATGAAAATATATACTATTTAACATTTTAACACATTCATCATAAGAAATAAATGGGTTTATGTTAGGAATTAAAACAAATAATAAATATTGACTTTCATGATTCTTTTAAGCAGTGAAACAGAAACATTTGTAACTTGTTTTTAACTTTTAATTTAACTTGTTTATTTATACAGATCATTCAAAAGCATCACTTCACTTAAACAATCACACTTCCTAAACCTGATACTACTTCAGTTCCACGACAGGCGACCTTTCAGTCCATGAAACTGAGAATTAATCATAGTTAGTGACCTGCTACATAATACATAGACAACAAGAGACTAGCTATAATGTGCAGAAACACACACACAGGAATGCAGTCTGTTTAATCCTCACATCTCTGATGATGTTTTTGCAGTTCGCTGTGACAACTGAGACTTCAGTGACAGAATTAAAGTCTGAGTGAGAAAACAAGAAATAAAAGAGAAGCAGAGTTTAATAAAAGACTGGAATGTAAATGAGAGGTAAAATCAGTCTCAGCTGTCACACACACAGTGATTTAAACACAAGAATGTGGCAAAAACATTCATTTTTTCAGACTGGATGAAAAAAAGTCAAAATGTCCAAATGTTTAGTGTAACAGGAACTTCAAGAAAACTTGAATGGTCACATAGATACTTCATAAAAACTTCCTTAAGCAATAAATGAATTCACATGAAGAGATCGGGTGATGTTACTAACAGACAGACGCACAAATGATTGAATTAAACTGAGCCACATGATGCTGAAATTAAACTGGCAGCCGTTCATTAGTGTGTGAGGACAGTTGGTACAGTATATTAAATTAAACTCATGCTTGTGTTGGTCTGAGGAACACAGTTATATAGAGTCACACATGACTGTCAGGACTGCAGCCGTACAGCTGTAACACCAGAGCACAGCGTGAAACTCATCAATACTGAAGCATGCAAATCAAACACAAGAACCATGTGTGATTTCACACAGACAGTGTGTGTTGTTTTCTTCATGCTTTCATAAGGAGCTGAAGAAAAAGGCTGTACTGTGTTTAAGCTGTGTTGTTTTCCTCACTGTGGTTTTATAGGCAGCTATAAAAGACATGTAAGAGAGAGAGAGAGAGACAGAGAGAGAGAGAGAGAGAGAGAGTCTATTGAAGTGAATTCGGGTCATAAGTGATTTCACTTCCTTGTATGAAGACACATTCAGTTTCTTACACAATATTTGTCAGTGTGGCGCTACTGAAAGGAAAGTGTATTTGATGTTTGATAACTTTCAAACTCTTTCTAGATTTAAGATGAAGGTCACATTTACAATTTCTCTGTTTGCTCAACATGTGCTGTGAAAGATCCAGCCGCTGCCTAGGTAGTGAACACACACAGTTTTGAGACACTCCCCCCCTTCAGTCTCACAACATGACCTACATTGTGTTTATAAGCATGTTCTCCAACGAACACACTGGTTTTAAGTTTAAGACATTATTTAATAGTTGTGCTTGAGTTCACAAACTCTTCATCATTGACTCACACCAGCCTCTGTGCGTTATTGTTTAGCTGATCCAGGATCAGTGTGTGAGATCCTAACATTGGAGTCACGCGCTGGTTGCGCGCATGATTTCATTCTCCAGTAAAACAGGGTCATTCACTTACTGGTTTCATAAGCGTGACCCCACACAGACCCTATTAAGGGCACTGGGATGCTGTGCTTGTTTTAAGTGTGTGGATTAAAGGAAACGAGTGTTTAACAGCAAGACTTACCTGCGATGTCCCACAGCTGTAACCTCACCAGGGTTTTGCTGTCCCAGTTCAGCACCTTGAGCGCAAAATCCACGCCGATGGTCGCCCGGTAGTGTTGCGAGAAAAGCTGGTGCACGTATCGCTTGATGAGGCTCGTCTTCCCGACACCCAGTTCCCCGATCACCAGAACTTTAAACAAGAACTCTTTACATTCCGACACCGACCCGCCCGCCATGCTGTCAGTTCCCAACAAATGTCAGTGATGAGAAAGTTTTCTGCAACTTCCTCTCTCCGTCCTCACACCGTTTGGAGAAGTGAAGCCGGTTCGGAACGAGTGTGAACAGGATTCAAACAGAAAGCAAATCTGCTTCTCCTCCCACCGGACTGGCACCTGATCAGTCACAGGACCGGACATATTAGCGCTCGATTGGACTGCGGGTCAAAGATTCACTGGCTGGTGAGGAGAGATTTCAGCATGAGCCGACTGCACAGATGTGGTAACATCTCATACTGGGTTTGATCAAAACCAGACCAGAGAGAACAAAAGACTCGCACGTAACATTAGATAGAAAACATTTATTGTACTGCATGATTTGGGCATTTCCGTCCAGTTAAAGATGTGACCATGTGAACAGATGTCATGTCATTTACTTACATGTGATCATTAAAAGACAAATGTTGTTTTTATTTCAAACCCCGTGGAGACCAGCGTCAGGTTCGGGTTTGTCGTGTGACCACCGTCTGGAGAAACTCCTGCATGCAACGCAGACAACATTACAGACATGTTATCATTACACGTCATCATTATCACAGTTATCAGCCATAAAACTGATGAGAGGAGTCAGCATGTGATGCGTGTCTCTCATTGTTCATTCATGAAGCGAGTGATGAAGATGCTGCGCTCATACTGAACATCACGCGTGAAACACGCGAAGCCTCATTCACATCCCATCACTGGTTCCCTGTCCTCTGTAATCCAGTTAGAGGGGCTGAGAGTTTCAGAGCTACTTCCTGCAGTGAATGACACTGACCTGCTGATAGATCTTCAGCAGGAGGTATATAATCGATGTGAGAAACAGATGGTACAACTGCAACATCATCTTCACACCTCACGATAGGATGGCGTGGTTGTCATGGCAGCGACGTCGCAGTTTCAGCACCACATACAGCGCAGACGCGATCACGGCGATCACGTGACGCGTTACCGATCAAAACTATCGATTATAATGTTTCCACAACAAACCTCACACACCAATAAATCTCCTGTATGAAACTATTCTACCAATATTCATCATCTTCACGATAAATATTAATAAAAACCCTAGTGACATACGAGTGGCTGTGATGCACCTGCACTGAGTCGTACAGATTTCCCGTGGGATGTTTGATAAGATGTTGGGATGCATTAATCTCACCTACAGTACCGTACAGCCCCCTAGTGACTGTAGATTGTTATTGCAACGCCGTAAAATAAAGATTAACCTCCTCCAACAACAACATAATAACATTAATCAGGTTACTGTTGATCTAATGCGGCGTAATCACGTGGTTCATGTTACATTACTCAGCGCTGGTCAGGGTTAGCCGTTAGCCAATAGCCGTTTATAATAACTATTATAATATAATGAACTACAAACGTAATTAAATGCTTTATATACGAAGCATAACGTGACGTTTTAAACTATAATTACAGGGTTTAGGTTTAATGAGCGCCTCCTACAGGAAGGTCCCGTGAGTTTGGTGACAGACGCAGCGAGCAGGTGATGATGAGTCTGTCACGTGACCCTGAAAACCGGAAGCGCCTCCGCATCCCGCAGCACCGGAGTCCAGCCGAACCGAGCCGAACATGTTCTGGAGGCTTGTGTGCGTGATACCGTCGCTGCTCCTCGTGGGATCGATGACAGGTGAATTTGTGGAGGGTGAGTGAAGCATTTATCACCTGATCGGTTTCCCGTTCATTTAAATAATCCTTAACTTTGATTTTAAAATGGTATCATTTGTTATTGCCACGAGCTGAACTGGTTAACTGGTGTTTTATGTGAGTCTGACATTAACACTTATAAGACTGATTGTTACTCAAGCTGGTTAAAGATTTAAATTGTAGTTTTTCCACCAATAGACCTCGTGTCGTTTGTGTTTGTTATGTAGTTCAACGCCTTATGATTGATTTATGGTTTCTGTTTATATCATTGTTTTAAGAGGATCTGTATTTACCAGCAGAGTCATGCTAAGTTATCAAATAAACCAGTGAGTGTTGCCTAAACAAGGACTGGTTTTTCCAGAGCCCATGGGTGGAACTAGGGCTGTGTCTGTAAACCTTGAGTCCACAAGTAAACGGTGTTTTAAACATTCACTGGGTTTTAAAATGTTTTAAGACTAATTGGTGATTTTCTCGGTTTCTTATGTTCACAACTGTTGTTGTGAATATTTTCTTATGTTCAACAGTGACATGCATGTATAGTTTCTGTAGTTTCTACTTTAACATCTGATGACATCTGTTTGAAGTTAAAAACATTAAGTGTAACATATAAACCTGATAGGTTAGTATTTGTGCATGTTAGTGTGTAATGTAATAGTTTTTTGTTGACAGATGGATGTACAAAAGTGCACAGTTGTGAAGAATGTAAAAACGTGACTGACTGTCAGTGGATGAGTTGTGAAAGTGAGTCTCTCTATTCAAATCACATTCAAAGCTGACATTTATGGAAATGGCAACCAGCTTATTTCTCTTTAGTGACCCCAAATTCACATGAAATACACTTAATTTATTTCATAAAACAGCTACATGCTGATAGATAATGTTTCTTGTAAAACATTATGATAACGTATCAGTGTACAAATGGCTGTTTCATCGTTCAGGTGGAGCAGCACATTGTCAAAATAACACAGAAGGTGAACAAACCAACTGCACAACTGTCTCCTGCACAGGTACGTCTCACCTGCCCTTCTGAGCTTCTGTTTAAAATGAGTCATTTAAACAAAAAAGCTCATTTAAACAAGTTCTCCAAACCCTGAAACTCTAAAGACATTAAACCACTTTCCCACATTAGTTAAATATGTTGTGACTTGACCAATCACAGTACAGTGCTGATGAAACTATTTCCTGTTTTTCCTGTGTAGTGACAACAGTGTCCCCCTCCAGCTTCACCACAAACAGCAGCGTCCAGCCCTCTAACGGTCTACACACACACACACACACACACACACTCACCTACAGCTGTATGCATAATCTTTAGGTGTGTGATTCAGTCGTTTGAACCCAGTTTACAGAATCTGAAACACCCACATCAGTCAGCTGTTAAATCTGATGCCTCTGCAATCTTACTGTTTATGCTTTTGGTAGGAAATTAATCTGCACTTTTTTTGGTTTAGCTACCACTATGGGCACCACAAAACCACCAGTAACTGTCACTCCAGCTCCCAACAGCACAACCACGAGTGAGTACTGCTGTGATGTCCACACCTCCTTCTGTCACAGAGTCAGTTACTCTGCCGCAGTTTTAACAGACAAACTGAACTGACTAGTCAGACTAGTTGTGTAACAAGTGAAGAAAGAGGAACTCACTGCTGAAGATGCTGTTTTTTAATGTTTTTTAACGTTTGAATAGTGAATAACTCTGTTTGAACTCTGTTCAAACTCCACAGATTTCACGACTGTGGCACCTTCTCCACACAAGACGTCCTCCTTTGATGCTGCCAGTTTCATCGGAGGAATCGTGTTAGTTCTCAGCCTTCAAACCATCTTATTTTTCCTCTACAAGTTCTTCAGGTCTAAAGATCTGAACTACCACACCCTGTAACTCACACTGCCTCCTGGAGGCACCACACACCATTGCAGAACCCACGCTCCAACCATGAAGAGAGTAACTGACTTATCCCTCATAAGTCCCTCATTAATAACTAATTAATCTTAAAAACTATGTGCCCAAAACTGAATAATAAAAAACTACATGAACACAGGACAACAGCTGAACAGCAACAACAGAGGAGTGATGATGGTTTAGCCTCTCTTCTCTGTGTGTGTGTCAGGCTCTTAAACTGCTGTCTGTGTGTTTATAGACACACATGTGCTTGTGTTGATGTGGATATACCAGCTGGTCTGTTTGCTGTAGATCTTATTAAAAGAAGATTAATTTGTTCTCCAAAATCATTAGTTTTCAGGCAAGTTGAGCTGAATACGTAAAATAACTCACATGCTTCTGTTAAGATGAATTTTTCTTCTTCTGCTGCAGAGATAAAGTCTTTCAGCTGTTTCAGATCAACAAAATGTGTTTCGCTCTGGTTCAATGTTTTATTTGGTAGTAATTGAGTTAAATTACTAAGCTGAATTGTAGGCCACAGGCTTTTCAATTTCCTTCCTTTCATTCCTGTGTACAGATGATTGTTAAAGCTACAGTGTCTCTCTGAATCGCCCTTAATATCACGTGTAACAACATTCATCATTGTTCTATCAAGTGTGTTAAATAGTCAGTCACTCAAAAGCTGCTATAAATGTAAAACGTCAGTTGTTGCATCAGCCAGACCAAATTACAAACTGTTTACCTGAGAGAAAGGTGAAGACTGTACAGTGTGTGGGGTTTATAACACATGCACAGTACATTTATAGCCACTGAACCGATTTAAACTGTATGTAGTAAAATGCAGTAAACAGTGTTACATGTGTTTCAGTTCAGATTGATGTAAAGAGATGATGAAGGATGCTTGTGTTTATTAAAATATAGTTTGGTAACACTCTGAAAACTGAGTTAAATTACTTTAAATTGGTCAGTCGTCTTTGTTCTCCTTAAGTTTTCATGTAAACAGAAATAGCCATAATGATGCCTCTGGTGTCACACGCAGCGTTGTGTTGCGTTTTTTGTTGCACCTTTAGAAGAAAAAGTGCCTTAATTATTTAAAATGAAAATGAATGAATATAGTTTTGAAGAGACACTCAAAAGGACGTGATGTTACTGGAATGAAAGTTTGCTGTAAGGAGGCTGTCAGTGGATTGTCAGTTACACACAGTTTTGCTTGTGCCATTATTTGTGCTTTTGTTCTCACAGTAATATAACAGTAACATAATAATATTGGTGGGATGTTTACTGTATCTGTTGTTTAAAGTCTGCCTTCATTCTTTAATGCCCTGTGTTTGTTTATTTCTCTGTCACATTTTTCATTTGTTTTGTTTTAGAGCTGCTTTTGCAACTAGATTAAAAATGTTGTGATTAATAAAAGTTTGAAGATTGTGACACAAATGGTGTTTCATGTTTTTGTTCATGTTTTTACAATACAATACTAATAGCACGTACAGCGTTTATTCGCCAACAATCCATTAAAGGTGTTGAATGAACTGAGGTAGTTTGGACGCCTGAGCACCAGGGGGCACAACAACGGCACCAGTTTGCGTGCATGAAGGTCTCTGGCCCTGTTTCTTTACCCGTGGGGTCATCTAGCAAACACACACAGATCAGGCCTGGAAACACTGACATATTCAAACTGATCTGACAGACACAAGATTAGAGTAGTTATTGTATACATGAGTAAACATGCAGGCATGATATAACTGTGTTTAAAGTGTAAAGATGAACTACAAACCAGAAAATCATTCTGAGCTGCTTAGTCTTGTGTTGGACGTTTGCAGGAACTCAAAGTGTATTTATTTATTCTGTTCAGAGGAGGCCTGATGGTTTTATTTTTCTAAACATTTTCATATAATATTCCTGTACTAAATAAATAACGATGCCACGTGAATCGACCGAGTCAGCCACCACATGTGCCACAGGCGCCACGTGTAACCAAACAGGAAGTGGTGTCGCTCCTGCACAGATGAACTTTTCGTGTTTTAAAGCATCAGTGTGTCAGAAAATGAAAAAAAGGGGAAATAACAGCATGTGAATGTAAAATAGAGAACAGAAATGATCCTGATGATCAGTTTAAAGAGCCTGTTTAGAGTTTGGTGACAAAGCAAAATTCTTGACCTCTAAAGACTTTAAAGTTTTAAGCATTAAGTCACTAAAATCCCAAGAATGTGAGTGATAGACTTCATGCATGAATAATAATTAACTTTGACCCCGTGAGTCACAGGATATTTGCTCATTTATTTGCAGGCGTGATGAAAATCTCTCATCATCCTCTCAGCTATAGCTGTACACTGGGTAGACAGGAAAGATCATTTATATAGAAGCACAAGGAGCAAAATCAAGCAAGCGATCGTAGGATTGTGTCATCAGACGATGTGTAACTGAGTTTTGTGTGTGTGAGTGTGTGTGTGTGTGTGTGAGTGTGTGTGTGTGTGTGTGTGTGTGAGTGTGTGTGTGTGTGTGTGTGATGGGATTTCAGAATGTTTTCTCAGTATTCAGTATTTATGCCAGATTCTGACCCCAGCTTCATAAGTATAATAAAAATAAATAAAGATATAGAGAGAGAGGCGATAAACAAATAGGGGTACATTGAAAAACAACAAGCACTGTCGCTCATATACACTGTAACTCCACCCCCACTGCTCTTTTATTGGTCAAGGAGCAAAGCATGAGCGCGCTGTGATTGGTTCAGAGGACACACACCTCCAGAATCCTAGAACGTGTTTGTGTTCTGTGTGAAAGGAACATTTAAATGGGGGACAGAGAGACATATAGAAACCGAGGAGGCTGAAGATGGGGTGTGGACCATGTGGAGCTGTGCCAGACGTTTCTAGGAAAGTGGAGTACGGTTTGTTTGTACGGATCTCTGGAAGACAAAGGAATGACCCAATGTTCAGCAGCTCTCTCCTCCTCATCCAGCGTTACTGTTTTTACAGAGCTCCTAAAATCCAAATATGTGTTTTCTGTGCTATATGTACAAATGAACAGTCACAAATGTGTGCTGGGCTGTCACACACACTGTGTTTGTCACACTGTACCCAGTCTTACTCTTTCATTGCTGCTCTGTTATTCAGCGTTTAATAATATTAACACCTGTACGTTTGTTTCTGCAGCTCAGTGCGGTTGAGTAACAGACTATCTCACAACATCTCACACTGTTAAAATACTTCAGCATAACAAACATGACAAACACGGATGCCACAGCGTGTGATTTAGTTTTAGACATGTGCGTTTTTAAAACAACCCAAGTAAGATGTTTGTCCAGAGATGGGAGCTGTTTTTAAGTCTGTTTTAGTTGTTTGAGCTGATAGACCACGTTTATCACAGACCGCAGGCAGGGCATGTGTGAGTGTATGTGTGTGAGATTACTGCTGTCTGACTGATAGTGAAATCTTACTCATTATGTGCTAATAGTAACAAACAAACAAATAAACTAACCACTACTGAATAAATAAATGCACAGGAAATATTGATGTGAGGAGATGATTTGATTATGATGGAATCACAGATGACAGGAGAACACAGTCAGTACAGCGTGTTGTTTACATTATTCATTGACATTGTATTCTGTGTGTTATCAGTATAATCTCTCCATCCGTCACACGTGTGTGTGGAGAGCCTGCAGTCCTTCTAATACTTCACTCGTTCTTTTCAGTAGCTGGAGAGAGAGAGAGAGAGAGAGAGAGAGAGCTGTTTTGAGCTTTGTCAGGTCTAAGCTCAGTTCAAGTCTCTGTTGTATGTAATGTTAACGTTTAACAGTAATACTTTAATCGTTTAGCTGAAGAAATAAAAGAACAGGATGGTAATAACAGGAAGTTGAGCTTTGACCTTTTGACTTTCAGCAGTGGTACATGCTGTTTGTTGTGCATGTTTTACATGCGTTGGTGTACAAGACATGCAGTAAATTCTTCTCTTGCTAGAACCGCATGTTCTGCGTCTTTTTGAAACAGGAAGTGTGTATATTTAACAGTTTTGGGTGTTAAGGGTAACCTGCTAGTTTGTTAACTTGTTTAGCGTGTGGGTTGCAGGAGCAGATGGTTTTCTCACAGCAATCATCTCACTCTGTGTTTATTAACAGGCTTTTTGTTCTTGTCTCTCTCTGTGCAGTTTAGTTCTGTGCAGTTAACCTGATGCACAGACGCCTCATGTCAGGATGTCAGTCCACAGAAGATCATAGTGTGAATCAGAGGTCGTCTTTACCCTGCGGGAAATTCCCCCAACCTCCACAAAGACACACACACACAAAGACACACACACATAGACACACTTACACACACACACAGACACACACACACACTTACACACACACACAGACACACACACACACAGACACACA
>JBAJNP010013872.1:0-11612 GCA_036877545.1 Yasuhikotakia modesta | reverse complement strand
TGTGTGTGTGTGTGTGTGTGTGTGTGTGTGTGTTTTTCTCACCCGTCTTCTGTGGAACACAAAAGGGAAAATGTTGAAGATGTCTGGCCTTTTCCCACATAATAACAGAACTGATTGGGAATATAGACTTCAAAACAATAAAAAATCACTATAAAAGTTTCAGATTTGTGTGTTATTTCCAAATCATACATTAATTTTTGGTTGTTCTGTTCCTTTAAGGGAGTCCAGTCCAGTCTCTGCAGTCTGGATTAGATAAACAGATCCGCTGTCTGAGCCCCTGTAGAACAGTCTAACCCCTGATCCTATGTCACGGGTCCGCATTTCATCCTGCAGAGGCTGGAGGAGGTCTGAAATCAGGGTTTAGTGTTTGTCAGAGTCTGTCTGACTAAATACTGTTTTATATTGTGTGTGTATCATGTGTAAATATCTGGCAACCTAAATTCAACCTCAGCTGTGTGAGAGAGAGACTGAGAATAACATTTGGAGAATGTTTCCAGTTTGAGCTGTAGGAATTGGTGTTGCATGTCGTGTGTTGTGGGTATGTTTGTGCATTTAAACTGATATCAGACATCCTCCCTGCGGCCTGTTTTCTTCACATCGGTACCTGAGAGGAAAAATCACTTCCTTTTCCTGACTCTATTTAAGAAATCCTGGCAGAAAAAGAACTGGACTTCCTCTGGTGTCACATGAGATTTCTGCTTGTCTAGTTGACATCAAAACCTTGGATTTTAAATTGCATTTGGACATTTTTGGCATCCAGGACTCAGAACGTCAGCTTAAATAAATGTGTGTTTTATCTAAGGCTGACAATGAGTATACAGGCTGTTTTTTAAGGGGAAGAGAAGAGAAAACAGATTGGAGACAAAAGTAGAGAGAGAAATAGGTTTTATTGGCTGATTGTAAGCAGAAATCTTCTCTAAATGTCAGTCACGTTTTGAACATTTCCCTCAGAGGAATGAAGGAAACACAGACACACAAGTGCATCTGAGTCTCACACTGATGTTGTTGTACATTAGAGTGGAAATTATTTAGCATGGTTTCACTCATTAGTGCTTGTGACGGATGGAGGACTGTTAGCTTGTGCCTCTCACGTCTGACAGACAGACAGACAGACAGGAGTAGCTGAAGTTACATGATTTTGTGTGTAAAGGCTTTTTTTGTTTTCATATATCACAGAATTCAGTTTTTGTCAGAATCTCTTATAGTTTTATAGTTCTTCAGAAACTATTAAATTCAAAATCAGCTCTTCTGAACAATACTGTAAAAAGAAAAGGTTCTGTGACTAAATTGGTTCTTTTGTGGCATCACTGTCAAAAACTCTTTAAGTTTATTTAAAATGTTTTAATATTTCACACCAGTCTGAACACAAGTGTGTGTATGTGTGTGTGTGTGTGTGTGTGTGTGTATGTGTGTAGGGTGCAGTGATCACTCCAGCCATGGATCACTCCATCTCCATGCAGCCGGCTAACATGATGGCTCCTCTAACCCAGCAGATGAACCACATGTCTCTGGGTTCTGCTGGAACTGTGAGTGTCTCTGAATCTCTCTTCTCAGTTTCACCTCTGGTTGTGTGTTCACACCACATTCACACTGAGACCAAAACAATCTTACATTTTTAATGGAAAGTAAAGCAGACTTTAATAAAACAGGGAGTGCAGTACATCTTTCAGCTGCTCTGACAGCTTTAATTAAACTCACAGGACAAGAAAAATGAAGCCAAATACTAATTAAAGTTTGCAAACAGCCATAAAAAATAAAACAGGACAAACTCCCAGGAGTGTAAAAATACTGAGATATTGATGTACTAAGTGTCAGATTTTAATTAAAGTTGAAGTATCTGGCCAAAAACATTCACCAGTGAAAGTAAATAGTATCTTTCTGTGTGTATATATGTGTAACATACATGCGTCTTTTATGTATATCTTATATGTAGAGATCTTAGAGTAGATCTTTCAGTACATTACTAAACCATGTGACCCAAAAGCTTGTATCTGATTGGTCTGATCTGACGCATGTTTTGTTGCAGTACATGACTGCGGCTGCAGCTCCTATGCAGGGGACGTATATTCCCCAGTACACTGCGGTGCCTGCCTCAGCCGTCTCCATGGAGGTGAGTCTCTGATGAGGGTTTCTGACTGAACCTTTGCAGATCCGTCACCTGAGCCAAAAATCACCCACAATCTCCTCATAGTTTATATTTCCTCCATACAGACATCAGTTTACTGCATGTGTTAAAGACAGAGTAGATGATTCTACACAAACTATGATTGTGAAACTAGGAGCAGATGATTCTGTGTCAGTCCTAGCCTCTTCAAAACTGCTTACCCTAAGTCAATCCGGCGGTCATCCTGTAACACATCCTGTAATTATGACATCACTTCCTTTCAGGGCATGGTGACAGAGGCGTCTCCACAGAGCGTTCCTCCCTCATCGCAGGACGCTGGTGTTCAGCAGCGAGCGCTGGCCGTGGACGGCGATCACGCCACCAGCTACTCTTTTCAACCTGCAAAGTGAGTTTTTGAATGACTGCATGTCGATAAAGGCAAACGGGGGACATATTCTTTAGTTGTTAGTGGTATATTGTAAAAGTTAAAAAAAACATTCTTACAACCAATAATGATTAGCTGATAGTTTAATAAAGCAGATATGATGGTATCTTTTGAACTAGATGTTTCAAAAGATGTTTTTGTCACACTGTCTCTTGTGCTCAGATAACCAGAGGCGGAGGCAGGAACTGAGGAGACTGTGTTGCCTTGAGACTGAGGGACTGTGAGGAGGAAACATCACAACACAAGAGGAAAACACCTTTGTGTCTCCTTTTGCACAAGCATCATAACAAAAACAATTTATTTAACACCTGGTCACACCGGAGGACCTTTAGAGAACCTTTAGAGAACTCTCATCCGGGCCTTGAATCAGAGACACACAGTCTGAGACAGAAACCTGCCGTTAGCCGCTAAAAACTGTTCCTTCATAAAGTGACGAGTTCAAACCAATTTTCAGATTGTTTTCAATGTGCAGGTGAGTTTCAGAAACATTGTGTCTGTCTATCAGAAGAGGAAGAGTGAGAAACAGTGAGAGCTACAGAAGTCTTCCTCAGAGTCTAAGCTATTATTACTTTTCTTTTTTATGAGTTAGATTTTAGTTTTCTAGAGAATATTAATGTTTTTCATCTTTGTTGCCTTAATTTTGAGAATCGTCTAAGACTCTTTCCTGTTTAAAATGAACAGACGACCAATGCAGTGAAAATAACCAGACAAAGAAATGTGACGTGTACAGATCATAGAGAGGCTTTAATGATTAGTGTTAAAAACAGAGGACAAAGAATGCTGTGATGAAGATGACGATGAAGATGAGTAAAGACAGCTGCATTTTTGTAGAAACAGAGGAACAAATGTTCATCCACTGCATCGTGAGAAATGCAGTTTATTGTGCAGTGCAGATCATTTTTTATGGCATTATTGTTTTTATCTGCAATATTTTTTATGAGCTTTAAGGTGTTTTTATCTTGCTTTGCTTGTTTCATAGCGGAAAAAAGTAAAAAAAATGACCGGCCGTGCAAATCTACACAGATGAAGAATTTATGGATGAAATCACAACAAGATAAAGCAAATGTGTAAAAGCAATAGAAATAGGAAATTGTTGACAATTTCTTTAGTCTTTCTTAGCTGTGGATGAATTGCAGCCAGTGGCAGATTTTATACCAAAGATGAAGAAAAATCCTCAAGACAGTAGATTCAATGTTTTTCTAGTTGATATTTCTCTGTTTTAATAATTATGTTTCAGAAATATCCTTTGACCTCAACGGCCAAATTGTTTTGTGTTTTGTTTTTTTACTCTTAAAGGTTTAAAACTTCTTCCACTGTTGCAGAATCTGTCCATTGTCCCGTTAGAGACATAAAACCGTGAGTGTGGTTTCCTGCAGAGAGCGACTGTGCATCATTCATTCATTTCTCTGGTCAGCTGAATGTCTCTCCATCACTTAGTCACTGACCCAGGGTCAGTAAAACACATCACACATCCCTTCAGCTCAGGCTTTCATCACAAGAAGTCTGTTCTCATCATTTGAACAGGAAGGAATCAAAAGTATCACTTGTGTATTTAACGTGTGCACAGTTCACTACCTCATCCACAGCGGTTTCACCCTAACTGAGGAAAGCAGAAACATTTGTGTCATAAATCAGTTTTGTTCTGGGTCACTGAGATAAATGAACAAAATTTGCCTCTCTGTGTTTGTTCGGCAGGGTTTAACCAACACTACAAAACAAGCAGCCACTGTAGATATACTGTAGACAAAGTCTATTAAATGTCTAATCTTGCAGTTTTAGTTTTAAACACTCTGAGAACGTTGTGGGTTAGTTGAGAAGGTGCCTGTTGTGCTGTTTCAAAGCACTGACAGCTATTTCTGTTCAAGTTAGGGTTTATATGTGGCTGAAATGCTGGCTTCCATCATCTGCTATAATCATCAGGTTTTCCAGAGGAACCAGCAGATGCTGAAGGTCCTGCTGTCCTGTATTTACGCTGGAGCAGGTTTGATGCAGGTGATAGATGTCATATGAGCTCTTCAGAGTCTGAGCTGCCCTGAATGTGGTGGTTTTACAGTGATCAGGGTAATTATGGGGATAAATTCAGCTCTTGTTAGAAGATGAAGCTGTATCTGAAATTTCATTTTATTCTGAGAGTAATGAACTGTAGTAAGTTAGTTACGTTGGACTGTGAGGTTGTACTGAGGGGATGTGAAAGATTGATTTCATTTGTTGATTTCTGTACAGTGTGTTTTTCTGATATTGCTCCATGTTTTATTCCAACACTGTCCGAACAGAATTCAGTCTCTACACTTAAGTAATAATGTCTGTAGCCACTAGGGGGAGGAATTAAAACAAAGTTGGTGACTTTATCCTTTAACGTTAGGAATGACACTGTGGTTTAAATCAATGCAAGAAAAACAAGTTCTGGAAACACAAGGGATTTTTCATCATCACCAGGACCAAGGCAGTTTTCAACCAGAAAACACACTAGCTTTTCATTTTCCACGTCTTTAAATATTTTTCAGTAAAACGTCACTGTGTTTTGTGCCTGTTTGGAGTTAATTGATGATGTTTGTGCTGCTATCAGGGTCGCATCTCTGGAGCTGGTTCAGTGATTTAATGAATCTGGATGTTTCCTTTAAGCTGTAGGACAAAGTTCTCATCCAAACTCTAATCCAGTGAAGCTACAAATCAACTTTATTCACTAAAGTTTTTCACAAGCTAGAAACTCTGTGCTGTCATTGTGAAACTCTGTTCATCATTGGATGTGAGGTCAAGACATGCAGCGTGTCTGTACTTTTGATTGGCTGTCACGGTTTTGAGGTCTTTGAATGAAGAAAGTTCATTGGACTGTTGAGACTCTCTGGTTGTGGAATGACAGCGAGGAAAAACCACATTCAACCAAATGTCACAAAACAGTAAAACCTCAGTGAGAGAGTTGCAGACAGACATAGAGGAACATTTCTGGGTGTTTTTCTGAACAGGTGATGCTGGGCAGTTCTGCGATGATCTTTCCTGTGATGCTGAGACTGACTGCAGATCAGTGGATGTTAGATTTAAACTCCTGTTTCTTATTCTTTCTTTTGATGAAGCTTTCAATAAAAAATCTACAAAATCACATCATTTCTCATTCTTCCTGAACTTCTGTTTTCTGTCTGTGCTGGAGAAAGAAATGATGTTTAATAAAGACAAGAAGCCACTTGTGGTGGAAACAAATTTAAAGGTAAAACATCATTTCCATGCCTCCAGTGAATTTCTGAAATGGTCAAAAAAGTTTAATGAACATTTTCATTTAAAAAAATTAATCTGAATTATTTTAAAGTAAAACAGCACAAAAACATTTTACACATAAAATTATAACCAGCGGCTAAACTGAGTTAATTTACTGACTCCATTTGTTTAATCTGTTGCTTTCTATGAATAAATGAGAGGATTTAAATGTTTTGTAAGTGTAATTTTAAAGCAGAAGTGACTGTGTTGTAACTAAAATACAATTCTATAGAGTGTGTGTGTGTGTGTGTGTGTGTGTGTGTGTGTGTGTCTCCAGTGTATTACAGGTTATTTCTGCATAGATGTGATGGCCTGATGCAAACAGGGTTTGGAGGTGATGAACGAAACATGAAATCTTCTGACATGAGTTTTTACTCCTCACCACTGATCTCTGTGGTTTGTAACAATCCAGAAACAACATTGATCTGCCCTGTTAGATTAGAGACACGTGTCTAATGATGCTTTTATATAAATCATCATTTGTTCCATTACAGTTGAGTAAATCAAGGCATGCAGTGGTTTTAATAAATACATTTTTGTGTGTTTGCAGATTTCTGTTGAAACAGGAAGCTGAGTTTGGAGGAATGAAAGGGTTTTTAGTTTTTACATCAAAACCACAAAACTATGAAGCTCTGCTTTGCAGTTTCTGATTGGATGTGGGTAATATTTAAGGGAACATTCTTTACTGATAAACTAACATCAACAAGCCACAAGCCACAAACTGTAGTTTTGCTTTTACTGGGTCCTCCACTAACTTAAAGTTGTAACATTACTTTTATATGTGCAATTGTGAAAGTATTTTGTAAATTGTATGTAAAGTTTACAGTTTGCAGATGACCTCAGAACTAATAAACATGAACCACTATGTGATTTCAGTGGGTCCTTAAAGTGTCACATGTGGATGTTTACTCTTTCCTCAGACATTAGATCCTCCAAACTCTTCTGTCAGAACATTAGTGTGTCCGGAGGGCTGACAGTCCGTCTCTTTGGCTGTTTCAGATGTAGTCAAAGCCAAGAACATCTGGACCCGATTACGGCTGTAATGTCACATGGACCTCATTCTGCTGTGGGTCTGCTGGTCCAAAACATGTTGATTCTGTCGCTCATTAACTATTGAGGTTTTTCATGAAGGCAAATGAGTAACAGTGATCAGACATGAGCAGAGTGATGCTGCGACATGAGAAGAGCAGAACTTCATTAGAACTTCAGTCACTCATTAGCTGATCACACTGCAGGAGGAAGCAGAGATGAAGACTTTAGTCTGTTGTTATGAATCAACTTATCTGGTTTTTACTTCTTAAAAGCCACAAATAAATCACCTCATGCGTTTGACTCACTGTTAGAACAATAGACAGTCATTAGAAACAATTTTATCCCAACTTCAGTCTGTCTGGAGACATGAGATCACATGATTTTCTCACGGTGCCATAGAAGAACCATTTTTGTTGTGTAGCCTATGAAAAGATAATAAAGAAATGGTTCCATTAAGAACCTTTGACTAATTCTCTGGGAACCAAAAATAATTCTTCTATGGCAGAAGATTTTACAAATCTTTATTTTTTTATTTTAGTTTG
Organism: Yasuhikotakia modesta; assembly: GCA_036877545.1. NCBI lineage: Eukaryota > Metazoa > Chordata > Actinopteri > Cypriniformes > Botiidae > Yasuhikotakia > Yasuhikotakia modesta. The sequence goes on along the minus strand of JBAJNP010013872.1, from coordinate 4,240 downwards.
AGATGCTTGGCAACAGTGCAGGTGCCTCTATTATTAGTTATGTTATGTTATTAGTTATATATTATGTTATTATTGTCTCAAATGATCATCAGTAACATTTTCCCATTTACATTCATTCCCAATCAAAAAAGGCATTGCATTTTAAAAAATATTCTAAAAAAGTAATATTATATGTGTAGTTGTGGTCAAAATAAGTGAAAACAGTTGGAGTTATTCCTGCATTGTATTAATGTCTGGCCATAACTGTCTTTAATAGTGTAAGCAGGTATTTATTGGATCTGAGTCACGGATAAGGATGTGTGAGGCAGTGAACAGCACATACCTCTGAAACACCATCAGAAAGGCTTCAGGTCTGAAACACTCAAGACACTGGGATCCTTTTTAGAGACACCAGGTGGAGACACGCTGCTTCCTGTTTTCCTGAGACATTCTGAGCAGAATTCCGAGCCCCCGGAGTGTTTACTGTTTGGAAAGCATTTCTGCCCACAGGGTGACAGTGTGTGAGCAGGAATGAGTGAGAAATGAGACAGGAAGAGGGCGGCAGAAAAAGAAAGAGTTTAACACCAATACACACACAACACCAACACGCACTGCTTTATATTTCACACAAGGAATCTTTTCACTCAGGAGTTCACCGAGAACTGAGAACTGAGAACAGTTCACGCTGTACATGGAGAGGCAGACAACTGCCATCCACTGAGTTTTCCCACAATTCACCAAGGTGATTATGTGACATTATCTCACCACCTCTCCCTGTCTTTCTCTCTATTTTATATACTTTTCTTCCATTTTTGTGCTCTGTGTACATTTGTGACTGACTTCCTGTTGTGTGTTTGTTTAGTTTATTGTGTGGTCACTAGTTTTAAGGGTGAGTAACCGCTGGTTTATTTTGTTAATTAGGCATAAACCAGAGGAACTGTGTGAGCAAAACAAATCAACAAAATTCAATAGTGCTTATAATTCAATCTTCTCTCAATGTACTGCAACAAACACACACACTCAAATAAAAGCACCAATGCAACAAACATTTAACAATATTTAAGTAAAAGTAACGTTTACAGACTAGTGTTTACACACACACACACATTACTGTCCATAACTCTGAATGTGATCCTGTAAACAAACATCTTTTAATCTGTTGTGTCAGTAAATGTGTCAGCTGACATGAGTGCCGCCCGAGGGGATGAACACAGGACATGATCACACACTGACGCACAGACATCTGACTTCCCCTCACAGACTGACGCCTTCATGCCTCACAGCTGCTGCAAGATGTTCAGAGACCATGCAGAAAACGTTTTAAATGTAATCAATGGAGTTTGTTTCTAAGAGCCTGTTTACACGAGTAAATAAAACACATGTGTGTATTTATTTAGCGTGTGTGTTGTGTATTGCAAAATATCATACATCATACATACGTCATACAGTAGATTGAGGTGAATTCAGCTCCCTTGCTGTTTCAAGACAACAGTGCCGGTCACATTTTGGTATGTTCTGTAGTTCTTCAGAGCTCCTAACTAACATAACCAGCCACTCGTTAGGATGATGATAGTTGACCAGTCTTTGTGCTCTTTGTACAGCCCTGTAAGATGAAACATTATGGTCTGATGTGGGAGTTTTGACATGAGATCTGCTCAAATCTTTGGCAGTCATCAGGCGTAGAAAAGTGTGAAAAACTCCCTTAAAGGCCAAAACAAAGGATGACTATCTCTGTAAGTTCTCAAGGGTTTCAGTTAGTAGAACATTTAGAACTTGACTAAGAGCAGATTTCATCACAACTGAAGTGTGTCTGATCAGATCATGGACTCATAGTGAAAGCTGTGAGTTCTGCTCTTATTGAGTAATAATATGAAGCACTGTAAGTGTTTAAAATACGCCGTCTGTGTTGATACCCCACATCACAGCTGCTGTATTCCTCTCATGTCCTCAGATCTGGGTTCAGGTCAAACATGTCCTCCACTCAAAAACAGAAACCTGTTTTTGGTTCAAAACAAACCTGACGATACAGACGACAGTTAAACACCTTCATCTAGAGGATGAGTGTAAGTGCAGTTAGGTGTTGATGGCTCTCATGGTCTGTGGTGAAGATGACTGATGTCTGAACAGACGTTGGAGCATCAGAGTGACTGATGCTGAAAGACAGAAACGTTCATGTTTTCCTGTAAGTCTTAGTGGATCTTTCTGGTGTCTTTATTTACTATGTATTATTGTTTAAGCTCTTTATATGAGCACTTTTATTTGTTTCAGTCAAGCTGTTTTAGTTACATTTCCTGTTTAATTTAAAACGCTCATTTCTCTGGAGGCTTCACTTCATGTGAGGATATATTTTAAACGTTAAACGTTCTGTTTGTTTAATTAAAGTAAAACCTTTTGAAGGTTTGTGAAATAACTAGGATGCGCTGAGGAGATTGAGAGATTGAGATCAGAGGTTCTGCTCACCTCTCCGGCATCTTCAAGCTCATCATCTGTGATTTCTAAGAAACTCTTGAGCAACATGACCTGACAGACCTGCCAGTTATTTCTCAACTCTCCTTCCATCACGTTCTGAACTCTGAACCTCCAGAGATACACACCACATTTCTGTCATGGACATCTGGTGCAGACTCTGATTCACACCCATCTGTGCTCTGAAATCAGATTAAAATCAGATTTTTATGGAATGCCATTTCCTGTCATTTCCTGTCATTTGGGATGTGATGTCATGTGATGTATTTTCAGGCGAACTCACTGCATGTTTGAACACGTTTTTAGATCAAATCTGCTGGTATGTTTTTAAAATAAATGTTTATAAAGACAAACTAATCAATCATCTGCAGGGTTTGGGAGGCTGTACATGTTCTACACGCTACACAACATGGTTCCACAAAGGTTCTTCACAGTGATACCATGAAAGACCCATTTCTGGTTTTTGAACGAGACATTTCTTTCCCACCCCTTTACACTCTTTACAGTCTCGACGTTTATCTACTACAACGTATCTTTTGTGCAACACAAGGTTTCTACAAACGTTAAAGTGTTTTTATGGCTTTGGTCAGCCCTGTGTTTTGTGTACACTGATGTTCTAGCGCTGACAGCATCACGTTTTATTCTAGCAGATCTGTGGTCCTGTTTGCTGTAGTCAATGGTTGGGTCAGAACCCGTCTGATGTGGGCTCTGCTCTGAGCGGGTTCAGACCCGACAAACATCTGAAGTCTGTCAGTAGCCTCTCAAAACTTTATTTCAATGGAAACAAGAATCATTTCAAGCAAGTGAGGGAGTTTTTGGTGTGTTTCACTATATATGTATCGTTTTTAAACATTACCACAAACTCCACGTTTCATTTAAAGCTAAAATTAGACAAACCCTCAATCTTATTTACAGATGAACACTTATGTGAACAGTCTCACAGATAAGGACCTCCCAAAATGTCTTAATGTCTCACATTTGCATTATTTTAGGCAACAATGTCTCTATATACACAAACTAGTTTGTTTGCATGGACTGACATTAAATGCTGAAGCTTTAAAACCATTGCATGGCTGTTGGAGCCCCAGTTGGTGACAGTAAGTGGAGATCTGGAGTTATTTCCACTTCAGCTGTAAATGGAGGAAATGAAGTGTTGACAGAGTCCAGCCCACCTGCCGCTTTCCGACCGCCTCCTCCTCCCGCGACCACAGCCGAGCTCGACGCGCCGCGGGACGGCAGTGATGCAGAGACTCTCCGCGCTGTGTTGCGGCTCTTTCGTGATGCTGACGCTTCTGCTGGACGGACGCGCGGTGGGTGAGTTTGACGCGCGCGTCGCTTTACGCAGCGGAAATCACGTCTCCCGCGTTACACGCGTGTTTGTTGTTTGATGGCAGGCTGTGTTAAAAACGACGTTTCGCGTTAAAGTTCAGGATCCAGCGCGTCTGTGACTTAAAGGAGAATGTGAGGAACTGCTTTCCTGCAGATGTGTGACTGTGTGTCGGTACATCACATCTCCTGTGATACCTCCTGTGATACCTCCTGTGATACCTCCTGTGATACCTCCTGTGATAGCAGATGTTAACAGAGAGATTCTTACGCGCTGATATTGCAGTAAAACGGCATCTGCGTCTCTTCCTGTTTCTGCATGTTTTCGCTGGTGATTCACACACGTGTCTGTCTGCAGTCTCTCCACACGCAGCAGTTTAACACGTCCTCCTGTTTTACTCTCTTTATTCCTAGCTGCCCACATATTTTGAGCAAAGACATCCCACACACACATACACACACACACACA
>JBAJNP010013871.1:0-11613 GCA_036877545.1 Yasuhikotakia modesta | reverse complement strand
TATTTGTATGACTTGACCTCTGCAAGACCTTTCTAAAGTTGTTTATTTGGCAATTCTTTCAATGAGAAACAGCAACAACATGGCAAAAAACATGCCAAAAAATGACATTTTGTAGTTCAAACCTTACAAGTAACAAAGCTAGCAGAGCCTCTGCGGTTTATTTAATGTCTTGAGCTTTTGGGAGCATCACAAAAAAGCCAAAAGTGTCTTTTAAGCTGCCTGTAATCTGCTTCTACTGCAGTGCGGAAAACACAAACATGTCAGAATAATTCTTCTCTGCACCTTATCCCATCATTACTCATAAGCCACCCATGCTATGCAGACGACATGCCAATGACATGACAAAACAAAGCTGCCAAGACAGTAGCAAAATGCACTCGTGCCGTTCTCCCCACCGGCCGCTGCGTGTGGAATGAGATCTCCGGTGACGTTGCTCCGCCTCTCAAGCCAAAACACTGACACACGCCGTCGTGAATCCAAGAGTGTGTCAGACTCTATTGGTGTGATCCGTTCCGTGCGGAAAGACACACTTTGAGGTCTGTGGCTATGCTGAGCCTTAGTCATATTGGATAGCTTGTCCCCTTTAGCAATACGGAGGNGGGTTACTTAACCATATATTGAGGACAAAATTGTATTCATAAAAGTTTAAAAGTGAGCAAACCTGATATATTTGAGCAAAACCTCATTTTAGGGACATCCTGATTTAAAAAAAAGAACAAATATTGTACAAGAAAAAAATAAATAAATAATGTAAAGTTTTTTGTTGTAGTAAAAGTTCTGCATTTTTAAAACAATAGAATTCAACAGAATGTCACCATTTAGATAGATAAGTGTGTGTGTGTGTGTGTGTGTGTGTGTGAGAGAGAGACTAGGATGTTATACACACAAATCTATAGAAGCTCTGTCAGGGAAGGGTGATAACTCTATAAACACAATCAATATTCTCATCTGTGAATGTGTACATGTGTGTCTGACCACATCAAGTGCAGCAGCAACTGATTCAAAACAATATCTATTCTATTTATTCTTCCACTCCCTGTCCATATTTGCAGTATACATATATATATATATATATATATCCATATACCAACAATTAAATTGTTGGTGTATGGATGCTGTGACTGAACTGTCTGTGAATGTGTGTTGCTGTGTGGTTCTGTCAGGCTTGGCCTGGTGTTAATGAATAACATTTGGGTTTAAGTGCTCTTATCCTTTGTATCATACATCTACTCTCACCTTATAGCAACAACCACACAAACGTACAAACCGTAGCTCACAACTCCACCACAAAATAACTGGTACGTCCTTAGCATGTCAATCCTGCGTATACAGCATCTCAGGAGGGCTTGAGAAACATGATCATGAGGTCAAGTACTCTGGAGATAAATGTCCACAGGAAGGCACAACACAGAACTGATTCAACCATCACGCCTCATTCCATTTACAGCCACGATACTGATTACATGCTTGATCTGACCCATTTATAGTGTATTACTCTCTTCACCCAAAGCTCAATGGAAACTATGGCCTGTAATCATGGCTGCTGTCATCTGTTCTGACTCATTTACTTGTTGTTTTGTACTGCAAGTCCTTTGGTTGATGGCTTCCATGCCAGATACCATGACAACAAATAAATCAATTACTTACCATTATTAAAGTGAAAGTGACATGTATTACTTGCACACATGGACTGTAACTCAGCATCTGTTAATCATGGTAGACTGTAATAAATATAAATGTTAGACGACTTGAAGTCACAAACACTGAAGCCATAATCATTTTGTAATAAAGACAATAAATGACTACAAATCTACCTGACCGCAGAAAAAACCTAAATGTTTAGATCTATAGTGTCTACCTGAGAATAAAGTGTTACTGCAGGTGACGCATGACATTAAAAAAAGCAAAACTTAATTAGCATTTATTTGTCTAAATGTGTATGTACAGTATATTTAATGTTACTGTGCTTTGCAATGTAAAATTTATCATACCATGCCAAAGTGATAGATAGATAGATAGATAGATAGATAGATAGATAGATAGATAGATAGATAGATAGATAGATAGAGACAGAGAGACACACAGAGACACAGAGAGAGAGAGAGAGAGAGAGAGAGACACACACACACACACACACAGAGAGAGAGAGAGAGAGAGAGACACACACACACACACAGAGAGAGAGAGAGAGAGAGAGACACACAGAGAGAGAGAGAGAGACACACACACACACACACAGAGAGAGAGAGAGACAGAGAGAGAGACAGAGAGAGAGAGAGAGAGAGACAGACAGAGAGAGAGACAGAGAACTGGGAAGTCATTTAAATAAATGGCCAAATGGTCAATGAACAAAGCATCAGTTAAAAGCATCCTGCTGCCAATGGTTTGTTCTATAATAACTGTATTGCATATTTTCCCACTGTGCAATAGCATCACAAAATATACGACAAACCAAACCCAGAAACGTCATGTGATTTCAAGCGAAGTTCTTACTTGCCACGAACATCAACAGGAGAGAGACACATAAATGCCACCTGGACCTCATCTCGGTCCCCATCACTCTCTCACTCTGTCCAGGGTGAAGGTTCACACTTGGATCCAGCATCAAGGGTCGGTCCTCTCGTCTGTTAAACGTTATAGGAGAACTTCCCCTGTGGTTTAGGATTTGCTCCTAGTCTCTCAACATCCAACAGCCCACAGATCAGACAGATGTTTTGCAATTTCGCTTTAATGCAATTTAATCCTCTGCGGAAAGAGACGCGGGTCAGTGCGGGACTTTACGCGCGGTTACTTCTGAAACAGACCCGAGCCAAACATGCTGCCAAGTCTTAACAAGAAATAAACAACGTTGTTCCCGTTGCAAACATGCTCTGCTGCTTTAAAAAATAACTCAATGGTTTAAATAAATAAAGGAGACCAAATACAAGCCATGCGTAAACTTTCAGACGTTGCGGCGCAAAGACTGATGCTGTTTGGATACTCGGATGGGACTCTCCAATCTCCCACAAGTATCTATTAAAAGCGCTCGTACTTATCTGAATATTATGAAAGATGTTGCAGTTTGAAGAGTTTTCCTGGGAGAGAGATCTTAGGACACAGCGCCTGAATCTGGGAAAGAAGCGACAGATTCCCAAACAGGACGGCGCTCCCGGAGAAGCACGTGACGAACCGGTCCGGTGCGCGCCGGGGTTGAGCGCTGTAGTAAGAAAGAGTAAAGTTAGTCCTTACATGTTTCCATATGTCCCATTCAATGCAATTCCTTATTTATTTTTTCTTTCGTTTTCACAATAATGGATCCAGCGTTTAATGGATTAAATATATTGTGAGTTTTCTGAAGCCATATGTCTGCATTTGAAGTTTTCGTATTTGTTGTTAATGTAGCTTAAAAATATACAAAACTCAGTTGTATTACAAATGTTATATATAATGGTAATATTATATCTTTACAAGATCGTTTAAAGCATTTTTATACAGCATATCCAGCACATTTTTTTTCTCTCTCACTCACACACTCTGTCACACACTCACACCCACTCACTCACACACACTCACACACACTCTCTCACACACACACACACACACACACACTCTCACAACTACCGCCCGGGTTGAGTAAGATTATATTAATATGTAATGTTGGAATAGCGTATTGACTGAATGTTTCAAGGATTCAAAGGAAATAATCCACAAACATGCGTGGATTATAATACGATTAAAATTCAGTAGAAGGAAATGTTTTGCATACATTTAGGAACTTGGCAGGCACTTTTATCCGAAGCAAAATACAACATAAAAGGGCAAAAATGTTATTAGTTCATGCAGTCCCTAAGAACTAATCACTTAATCTTGTATATGTGCATGTTTATGTTTATATGTGTGTTTAACCCAGGTGTGGGTAGATAGAGAGACACAGATAGAGATAGCTAGAGTTAGATAGAGATAGCAAGAGAGAGAGAGATAGATAGATAGATAGATAGATAGATAGATAATTATGGGTCAGATTATTAGATATTATCTGTTGCTGTATTCAAAAAAACACACAGATTTTACTTTGACTTTATGTAGAATCCAATCAAAACTGTCTCTTGAAATTCCAAAACATGAACTGAACAGAAATTCCAGGCTGTGAGGTAAAGTTAACGTGTGTGTGTGTTTGGGTGTGTGTGTGTTTGGGTGGGGGGTATACAGTGTTCACACACACCTGCCATTTACTGGATGACGGAGATTCCAGTCTGTCCTAATGTTCTTGGATCGGCCTGTGTGTGGCTCACACTAAAAGAGATTGACGGGCATTATGAAAGTGTGTGAGAGACAGATCTCTGTAATATCTGGAGGATGAGTGCAGATTTAAAACAGGGTAAGAGGTGATTCATTAGATGTGCCATTTTTAGTCGTTTGACCTGGAAGACAAACACCTGTCTTATAAGAGAGGTGGAGTGACAGTTCTGTTTGTCCTCACCCAACCTCTTTGGCAAACATCACACACTTTTGACAATGTCCTACCTAGGTAATAGCGTGTGGCGCATTCAAGGTTAGCTGAGAGCGTATAAGTGCTTTATTTAAACAATACCACATAACAAATGTAGGTCTTCCATCAGCTACTATATAGATGCTCCACAGCGATCTTAGCAGCATTTTAGCTTAGCTTTTACATACATAAACCACTTCAATTGACCAATCAGCATTAAGGCCCAGAACTTTCCATCACATGAATATTGTTTCATAAAAAGTGGCAGCTTTTAAAACTCTGTTTTTCTATTCCTCACAGGAAGTTATTCTGTTTGTTCAGCAGTTGTACGTCTTGGAAAGTCGTAGTTATGTTGCAAAGAAAAAAGGGGTTGTGACCTCCACTCTAACAAAGGTCATAGACCATTTTAGGGGCTGTACAGGGCAATAGTGAGCAGAGAAGAGGACAAACTCTATCATAGACAAGTGCACATACAAAAATTTACACCCCTTGGTTTCTCTCTGTCATACATTTTCAGGTTTTGCTTTGCTCTAAAATTTACCACAACAGCAAAAGTACTGACTGACACCTGAGTGCCACCGTGTCATAGCTCTCTCTGATAATGTCATCATAATAAGAAATGTCATCATATGAAACTCTGCAGTTAAACTTGGCCTCTATTTTGCCTTGTTTGTAGCTTATTTCACCTGATTCGTTCATATTCATATTATAAATATGAATTAAATCTAATTATGGCTTAATTCATGTTAAAATAACTGAGAAATTACAGTTAATAGACAAACATCTCTAGGTGACATGAAGAGTTTAGAAAACAAGTGGACAAGTTACAGTACAACTTACAATTTACTAATATGGTTTAACCCCGATCAACAGGCTACTGTGTATGGCTACTTAGCCGGCTGAACATTTTTGAAAATATTCTTGTGACCTACAGTAAACTCCTAATGTATAATTTGTAATCTGGCAAGCAGATGTTTTCACAGTGACAAATTTTATGCAGAACTAAATGCGTGACCTCACAGTCATGTTAACCAATCATGAAGGGTTTGGGGCTGCATACTTTCATATGACCAATATCGACCAATCAGCACATTCATGATGTTTTCTCACAGCTCCAATAAGCAATAACAATTTATTTCGGCTCAGCTTAACACAATATGACTGTCAGGAGTCATAGAGTTCAAGTGTCAACTAGATACTTGCGCTGAATTGCTTATAAGATCATGCATAATATTAACATGGTTTAAATAATTATGGTTAATAATGTCATGGTTAGTGTCAGTGCATACAGTATATTGCAACATTCCTACGTCCTACATAATGCCTTATAAGACACCGTGCTTAAAAGGCCATTTGCAAATGTTGTGTTTTGAATACTTTAATACAGATTTTCCACCAGCTTACCTGTAACATTTTGATCCAAATATGAAAACAGAGACCGGACCTAAATACACTTTTATAATTATACCAATTATGAACACAATCCATAGCTTGACCAGTGAACTCACGCAAAACTGAACACCTACACTGACAATACACAAGAACAAACACTGGGTTAAAAATACAGACGGATGGGAAACAGGAAACACCTGCAAACAATTAGGTTGGGGTGACACTAAAGACTACAAAGACCACAAACATGAACTACAAAATGTGACTTCAAAATAAAAGACATGGCATTAGTGCAAAACCAAACAGGCATTACCAAATATTCTCAACTATCTTTACCAGATCAGCACTAACCAGCATAAACCAGGCATGACCAACACTTTAGAAACTTCTGGACCAATGCTAGTCTTTTTAGCAGTTTAGGTAACTTATAATGCCTGTAGATCGCAACACTGGAGGTAAAAATAGCATTTAAATACCTGTTCACCAGCAAAACTGCTATTGAAACCAACAAAAGTACATCTAAGATTTGAGCCACCACAGTCTAAATCTGTTATTGTGGATATAAGCCAAGCAGCTAAATAGGTGCCTTTCAGAAATCCTGAACTATATCCAAGATCTGAGAAACTGAGAGCTGTAAATTATTGAGCTTCTTTAATGGAACCAGTAGCCAGAAGATTATAGAAGACCGGATCACAGTACTGATGCTTGCAAATCCAGTGTTACTGTTACTGTTCTTGCCCAGTTTTCTGAGTATAATTTTAAGTGTTCGCTCAGTCATTCCAACTGTATTAGTTTATTTTAGCGTTATGCCATGTGTTCCTTCTATTTTTATTGAAAACAGAACTTCCACAGAAACTCATAGATACTCGCCCCTGTTGCCACAGTGTCATTTCACAACAATGTTGGTCTCTTACTGCCTCATTGGCTCGCGGCTGGGCCTCTATGCTAGTTTGTTGTCTGCTCTCCCCCAATAGGAACGGGCAGAATGTGGCACATGTGAAAGCTGTCGCGAAGCTGAGATGAGTGACATGTCAAGCTCAGCTGCACGGCCACTCGCTCTGTGAGTTCACAGCATCTGTGCACATGGTGTTCCACGGATAATGTGATTTTTCCAGCAACAGCGAACACTGCGAGATGAAAGACCCACAAAACCGTGAAGAATTTTAGGCCAAAACAGCTACAGCACTCTGGGAAAAACGACTATAGACACTGAAGCAAGAAAGTAAATGTGTCAAAAGTAAAGTTACTTTAAATGTTAGTAATGTTTTTGACACAGAAAAGTTCTTAGTATACTTAGTATACATGACTCTTGGCCACCCATCACACTGACTCCCTGTCATACAGATTTGCAACCTCAGGAAAATCAGACCACATCCTTGTTCATACTCTTGTCGTCTCTAGACTGGACCTGCTTCAATGTTCTCCTAGGTGGCCTGCTGGTGCAATCAACACTGCGAATGATCTTCTGTAGGATACAGCTGCTGGTCTTCTGCAAATCCACGAGATCCCTCAACAGACCACCAGCTTCAGCTTCAAAGCTCTGGTGCTCTCATACAGAACAGCCTCTGGATCTGGCTCTCATACCTTCAGGCACAGATCTCCACACCTTCCCCTCAGAACCTTCAGGCCATTATTTCACTGCAAACTGAGTTTATCCACACAATTGGTTGTGTTTTTAACAATATTTTTGTTTGGATCATTGGAGTTTTAACTCGGGGTCTAAATATTCTGTCAAAATCCCAAACATATCTTGTTGGGAATTATCTTTCCAGATATTTGAATTTAAACGGATGTAAATTCTTTTGTCAGTGGCCTAAGACAATGCCTTTGTTTCACTGATGTTATAACACTGTCTCAGGCTGTGTGTGTGTGTTTGTGAGTGTGTGAGTGAGTGTGTGTGAGTGTGTGTGTGTGAGTGTGTGTGTGTGTGTGTGAGTGTGTGTGTTTGTGAGTGTGTGAGTGAGTGTGTGTGAGTGTGTGTGTGTGTGTGTGTGTGTGTGTGTGTGTGTGAGGGAGCAAGATTTATGCCAGATGTTTATGTCTGGATGTGTGTATCAATCTTAACAGAATGACAGTAGACTATATTTTTTTTGCTAAAAATCAACCTTAAAATAAACATGTTAATAACAAAAGGTTAAATACAAATGTTAATCTTTTATTCCTTAAGATCTGATAACTTGGTAAAAAAAATTCTCCCTTTACTAAATCAGTAAATAAATCAGTAAATAAATCAGTAAATAAATCAGTAAATAAATCAGTAAATAAATACGCTATTCAGAGGCTCAATGGATCACTTGCGCTGCAATGTCTCCCTCTGGTGGTCAGTTTATGCACTGCAACTGTAATATCATAACCAATGGGTTATTGTAGCATTTGATGAACGTATCTACGACTTAATAAAATTACATGAATATCAATACTTCAATTATCAATAATTGATTATTATTATCAATAATAATTCTCTGGGATCGAACCCACCACCTTTGCACTGCTAACGCAATGCTCTACCAGTTGAAACAACATGAATTCAGATGATCAGGAAGCAATGACACACTGTAGAAGGTCAGAGAAGATACTTGAACATTGTAGCTTCCAGCAGGTTGTTCTGTGAAGGGAAAGCAGACACCTGATATCTTTCAAGTGTTTTAATCCAGGAATAACAGGTGAGATGGTGGGTTGCAGACAGACCCTCTTGAGAAGAGCAACGTCGGCTGTGGGTGGCAGCCTGGATGTTGAAGGCATCTTCTGTAACTTCAGTGAGTCACGAACAGTCTGTGGGCACTGATGCAAGACTCAAGGTTTCATTTGTCATATAACTGTGTATGTGGCAAATGAAATCTCGAATATTGAATTAGTGCCCACAGACTGAGACCACATTTGCTGAAATGCTGGCCTTTAGCGTCCAGTTCCTGTCAGGTTATCACAAGATCAGCTGTGTATGTGACAAATAATATTTTGAGGCTTGAATCAGTGCCGTTGATCTTGTAGCAGCAGGTCAATCTGGCATTAAAAATCAGTGGAAAAAATATCAATGATTTAAGCCATCAGTAATGGCTGACACGGACCATAGAAGCTCTGGGAGTCCTGGGCTTGGTGTAGGAATCGGAAACTGTGGACGTGGGGTGGACCATAGAGACTTGAGGGATTGCAGGGCTGTGCACTTAGCATGGACCTCCACAAACCAGCTACAGTGGCCATAATTGGAGATTTGGGCAGCACAAAACTGGCCTAGACTTTCTCAGCCTTAGTGTGTGAAAAATTGAAATTGTTGGACTTACAAAAGATTGTGTCTGCTGTTCACCATAGTCAAGTCATTTACATACATAATTGTAGGCCAAGCAGAATGCTTCACACTAGCCGAACCATGAGCAACTGGTATGCACAGCAGTCACTAGAAGCTAAACGTCCACTAAAAACTTAGACTGCATAAACAGTTTTTTATTTTTATTATACAGCAGCTTAAGCCGTTATCATTGCAGTCATAAGTGCCATTTCTCCATTTTCAAAAAGAAAAGATGTAAACATCTCAAGCAGCCCAGAGTTTGCTTCTTAAGATCAAAAGATCTCGCATTGACCATCTCTAAAGCACTTTTGAGCGATGTCAGATAATTACATCATAAAGCATTACCAAACGCTACACACAGTTAACATTTTACCCTTTATTTTGCGCACACACACGTTCAAGCTAATGCGTTTGTTACATTTCTGCTCAACATTGCCCCACCCATAAATCGCTCAAAAAAAAAAAACTTGGTGCATCAACATTACAGACAGCAGTGGTTGTAAACAAAATTCAGTTATTCTAGAAATTATTAGGACAAAAGTAAATAAATTCACAGTCAAACAGGCAGGCAGGTTGTGTAGCATGTTTTAAAGGCAGGTGGAGGCCTTTTGTGCTCCGGATAGCAAGTATTGTGTTCGAAAGGCTTTGCAGAAATACTCATGGTGCGGATTTATGATCCAGTTCATCTCAGGCTTTGCAAAGAGCCACAGCAGAGAATCGCACCTCCCCTTTATCTCGCTCCATAAACTCACGGCACACCCTTGCCGCATCCTACAGGGAACAGCATCAAGTCACTGATTCAGTCTTGGATGATAACAAACAAATGAAACAGTCAGTTACTATAAAGCGTAAGTGGCAAGAGATTAAGACACACGTACCATGACAAAGCTTTCCGGCTTTGTGGCTCCATGACTCAAGGGTCCATCAATTCTGCCATCTGAAGAGAAAGAAACTTTATTTTCATGGAAATTTGAGTTTGTGCACCAGCATATGCACCATTCAGTCCATTTGCACTTACCCAGTTCATAAAGTTGGCCATTTACATTGACAAATGTAATGAAATGGAAGTTGACTTTGTCTGCCTCAGGCTATTGGGATACAAGGAGAAATTAATCATTTAAGTCGGAATAACAGTGTATTACTTTTATTATGACAATCATTTTACCCGACACTGTCCCTCACTGGCGACTTCATCGTGAGTTTCCTGAACAGCCTGAAAGAAATGACAAATTTAATGTTTATACCAACTTCAATCACTTCATAAACCAGTTCGTAAACCAACCAAACCTCAATGTTCTATTTTTCATTAAATATTATAAACCCGGACAACAAAATATTTAAAGGAGACCGTAAAAGGCCGTCCAGAAATGTACATTTGGTTTTTGGTAGCACATTGCTTATCACACCTTATTTTTCTCAAGCTCCTTGGCCCGTTCTGCAGCAGACATGCCTGAGGTGGCTTCTAGAAAATTCTTCAGTGCAGAGTCACTTTCTACAGAGAGAAACGCTTAGTTCAAACATCATCATCTTAAGCCTCTCTCATCATCTTACAATTCAAAGTGATACAATGTAATATTTCATTATCTAACATAGAATATAATACAGTTTAGTTTTTCTACAAGCCATAACTAATATTCTGCACTACAACAGCAAATAACAAATGTATTAAATTAATTTACAAAGTTTGACGGTTTCGTTAGACAATTCTAAATGTCTTTTAGCCCCATTTTATGCCCATTTTAAAGCACAGGCCAGCTAGACCTTTTTAAAATAAATCAATACACATCTCCTCGGATTGCATTAGTCCAAATGTGGCACACGTGTATCTTATGCATGTGTCCACTGACCAAAATCTATACTGTCCTGATTGTTGGCCACGGCATGTATCAGGCCCACGGTTCCACAGGAGTTGACCACAGTTTGTTTCAGAAAATACACGCCTTGCCCATCGCCAACAGATTGTTTCGAACGCAAATCTTCATGCTATGAGACAAAGGCTGGGGGTTAAACCATTATGTCACCATTCACAAAAAGTGCACACATTGTAAACCCACGTGTTGTGCACCATGCATTTTGCACCATGCATTTTCTATTAAGCTGCCTACATGCATATATTTTCAGTTTAACTACAGTAACTGCATTTTATTACTGAGATGCAAGTCTAACTTTGTGGAAGTGTGTGGGGGACAAAAGCATCACACGGGCCCGCATTGCTCTCATGATATCGGTCTGCGTACCTGTTGCGTTAACGGGAACAAAAGCATCAGGGCACAGCAGGGCGATGGCACCCCGGACAAAGACTCATCCTCCAGACCCAAAACATCCACGAAACGCCAGCTTGGGCCCACGCCCAACTTACTCAATACCTGCACAGATCGATGCACGAAACACCTCAGCCATAAATCCTATTTAAAACATGAGGTTTTCTTGACGATTACATGACGATTTCTTTGCATCGATAAAGTAAATA
>JBAJNP010013870.1:0-11613 GCA_036877545.1 Yasuhikotakia modesta | reverse complement strand
TAGTTATTTATTCAGTAAATAATATATACTGTATCTTTCATAAATATGGAAATTCCGTTTATATTGCGTTTATATCCCGTTCCCCGTTGAAAGCCTCCGCTGTCGCAGCTGATAAGATGTATGTGCGGCTGCGGCAGATTCAGTGCGATGATGCGTCTGCAGATGGTTTCTTACATTTGTGCTGTTTGCGCTTTTGCTGGTATTTTTACATATTCGACACAGTGCTGCGTCAATGTCTGTCGGCCTTTATCGTCAGGTATAAAACCACAATGATATCAGACAGGTGCGGTTGTTTTCGGTTTCAGTATTAAAACATCTCTGCTGTATAATTGTGAACTTATCACGCGTATTTAGTGTAATGTGTGCAGCGCACGTTAGAAGGTGCTGCAGGTTCTACTGAGTGCGCAATAATCGCGATTGGATTCAATAACCGCGGTTATGTCAAAATATCGCGATTACACGGTTATTTAATAATCGCGACAGCCCTATATAATACTAGATGATAATATTAAGATGCAAACTGTAATCTCAGAAGTCAGACTGATGTTTGTTTTTTTCTTTAAAGGGTTCATAAAAAAACCCACAGTTTCAGAAATCACCTCCTCTTCTTTTTCATCCACTGAGGAAACGCCTTTGTCCCTTGCCTGTAATATAACAGGTTTCTACCCCCCTGAAATCTCAGTCAGATGGCTGCATCAAAATGAGAATGTGATTAAGGAGGAAGAGAAAAGCCAGGTGGAAATAAAAAAGGGAGCTGAGATTTGGGGCCCATTGCAAACTCTTCCCAGATCATTTCGAGCAAAGGCATTGTTAAAGGAGGTGGTTAGGACAATGATGGAAGGTGAAATCATTTGCAGAGTGACACACTGCTCACTTCTCAAGCCCATTGAGAGGGTTTGGAAAAATGCTCATATAGGTAAACCCAAATCTAACACCACACTTAAATCTGACCTGTGATTCATAACCATGTGCATACATATCCTATATGAAGATAAATAGCTATATGTATAGTTCCTTTAACTCAAATGATAGAGCATTGCATTAAAAATGCCAAGACTGTTGGGATCTTGGCATTGACTAATCTGCAAGTTGCTTTGAATCAAAGCATTTTCCAAATGTATTAATGTTATGTAAATGCGTACAAAAGGGGCTGGGCCTTTTGTACTGGACCACTTGCAAACCCAGAGAACACCCTAGCAACCATATAGAATTTACCAGTATTAAACTCAAAATCACTTAAAAACATTAAATACAACATGGCAACGTCCTGGTAACCAACAAAAACACTGTTGTACTTTTCTTTTGGATATTGTTAAACTATAACAATATCCAATAACAATATCCTTTCACTTTTTGTCTCTTAGTTGCTCCCTCAATACCATCTTCTTTGTCAGTACGCTGGGGCAGTGATGGTGTTGGAATATTCTCTATCCTTCTTATTGGAGGAAACCCAAATGTTGAACTGCTCTGGGCTGGTGGTGGAGCAACTATCTCCAAACTTTTATCAAAAGAGAAAGAAAAAATAAATAGTGAGGGAAAACTAGAGCTCAAGAGTGTTTGTGCTGTGGTAAAGTTCACAGGACGACAGGAAAGTAACAGCCGAGGAGGACATACAAACAGTAAGTGAAACAGTTGGTTTACTCAAATATAATTGAATTAGTGTAAACACAATAATGAAAGAGATATACCCAAAACATAACATAACAACACAGAAAAACTTGAAACCAACAATTTTTTGCTTATTCTACAGAAATCAGTTCACCTGCTGTGGGTCTTAATGCAGAATATGAAATGCGGAATGAACATGAAACTGGATTTAAATTAGTGAAAGAGGACCAAGAGCATGAACAAAAGGAGTATATGGAAAGGAATGATACAGATGAGGATGTGGACCCATCTTATATTAACAGTGTGAGTTTGAGGAATGATAGAGAGTGTCTAAGAGTTACTTTGGAGATTGCCCATCCTGCTCTGAGCTTGCCTACATACCTTACATGGACAGGTAGACATGTGTTTCTTACTGTCTTATTTTTTGCTGCCCTACATGATGTGTAATGATAGTTTAGAACATTACAGTATCGTCCACTTCCTGTTGTACATCAATAGTAAATTTGTTTAAATTAAATCCATGCTATCTGTAACTAATCTTAAAAAAAACTATTTTATAAACATGTATCTTACTTTCGTTTTATTTTGCAGAGCCCATAGAAGATGTATCATCCTAACAGGACTTCCAGCTTATGACCTTATTTCCTAAAGCATTTTACTAAGTCCTGACCCACATTTTTGTTGAAGATACACCCAAGAGCCTATATATATACACCTAAGCTATTAGTTAGCTTAGTGTGTGTGTGTGTGTTTTATAAATAAACGGATTTTCTCACACAACTAAAAGATATATAAACAAACTACATGTCATCAGTTACTGAAATTAAATAGCATTCATTTAAAAATGAAGTGTTGAGGTGTTGCATGTGTTAATGTGTTTAAAATCGAGTCGGTGCAACTAATTGTGTTCATGCACACTACACAGAGTTTAGTGTCAAACCTTAACCACAGCATTTACTCGAGCGAGCGCAAAAAGCTTAAGGACAATTAATGTATTAAGGCATTTAACTAAGCATTTTGAGCTGTAGTAACAGTCCAAACAATGTCATTACATATAGGATATATTATTCAACGCAAACGTTACATCCTGGTAAGTTAAAGATAGTGCACGTGCACACGCAAGCTGCGCAGCAGTGACTGTTGCAGCGGAACACTGTGGCTATGACTCAGAATCGACTGAGGTGCTTCCTTAAAACATCATTTTCTGCGTTATGACTTGAAACCAGTGATGCAATGGTCTGTGTCAAAAATGCTGCTTATTCGGAACGCCCCTGTGATGTCCAAAATGCTGCCTTTTAAGGCAGCACGTTATGTTTTGGAACACGGCCTGTATATCAGAGACTTGTGGAAATTACGATTGTGGTTTAATATGACAGGCCCAATGACTACCTTTTATTTTCTGACCACAAACCAGCTTCAGCCGCTGCTGCGACGCTTCACACCATGTCTTCCTTATTAAAAACGGACACATGCACGACAGGAACTAAACAAACGCCAGAACTATCGTTTCGTAGTATTACTCTTTAAAGAGCGGTGACTTGATTGCCTCTGTTAAAACGACGAATAATGGTTTAATGGTCTCAGCTGATATGATCTGAACAAAACTGAAAAGTTCGGCAGTCGATACCAAACTTTGAAGGTTTCTTAATTTGTCAACAACTGATCATTTGTCATTTCATCAAATATGAACGATTCTGAAGGCTCTGTGAACCGCATTGGTCGCACTATTTGGACTGTCTGGGTAAGTAAATGAATGTTTGATGTTGTTTATCTAAATTACTAATAAAATGTATTGAAATGCTCACGAATGGTAATCTCGCGTAAATCCGAGTTACAACACATGATCTGATACTGCTCAGAAAGTTGATTTTCTCTCTTGTCACAAGACCCCAAAATGTTGCATCTAGCTTATTAAATAGTCTTTTTTACTTATTTAATAATTGTTTTGCCGATGTAGGGTTATCTGTCAGGGGCTGTTGCAAGATACCTCAGACCGGAAGTCGCACATGAAGCAAATCCAAAGAGTAGCACAGATGCAAACAGAGAGTTAGAAGCAAATTACCCTGAGAAAGATGAGGGGGAGACGAAATCTGATCAAAATGAACAGAAAACAGCAGACGTCAAATGTTTACTGTCTGAGGCCAGAGTTCAAGTCTCCGCTGTTCAGTGGGAAAAAAATGATGCGGTGAAGGAGGACAATAAAGAACTTCATTTAGAAACCACAGTTAAACAAAGTTACCATTGTGCAACATGGTGTGCTGAAACCAAACAGGTCGAGAGTTTTGTTGATGATGCGATGAACACAAGCAGTGGATGCAAGGGTGAAATAATAACTTCAGATGTTGTGAATTATGAAAACAAAGAAAAACAAACAAGTGAAGCACATATAGAACAAGAAGCAGCATACTTTGAGTGTGAGGAAGAAATAAAATATACAGACAGCCAGGATAACACAGAGTTAAAGAAAGAAACTGAGCAAAAGCTTATAGAACCTGAGGATGTTGAACAGAACGATAATTGTGAAAAAATTGTGAATGAAGATGTGAAAGAAGAAGAATTTGATCCTTTTTATGAGGATGGTGGTGAAAAGTGTGTAATTAAGAGAGAAAATTCTGATGGCACAGAAGTAACTAGCAGAGATGTCCAGTCTGAGCTTGTAGAACAGTCAAACCTGATAAACAAGGACTGTGGGCAGACAGAAGACATCAGGGGGACAGAACACATCAGAGACCTTTCAAGGGAGGGAGTGGTTAAGTATGTCAATGAAAAGGAGCAAATAGTTGTTCACATGAATCAGGAGGAAGCTGAGAATGATGAAGACAATAGTACTGAATCGCTCGTAAATGAGGCAGATTTGCTCAAGCTGGGCTGCTGTTCAGCAGAGGAGGAGGAAGACCTTATAAAACCAGTTAAGAATGAAGGGCTTGGAGTGACTGAAACATATTTAAAAAATGATTATGAAAATGAGGCTGTACCAACACCAGAAACACAAGTCATAGATATAATTTCTACAAATGTGGTTGAAGTGATTGAAACTGAGGGTACAACTGAGCGGGATAAAAACATTGAAGAGCATGAGCAATGCATGTGGTTGGACACTAGTGAATTAGCAGGTACAGACATCTTCAGTGAGGAAGAAGCACATAATCAAAGGTTGGGAGAAATCCAAACGTCAGAAACAGAGAGTAGAAATGAAACAAAATCTGAGTTGGAATCTGCAGAAGCACTGCTGGGGGTTTTGGACGATGACATAGTTGAAAAAAATGAAACTTGTAACAAAGTTGGACTGGAAACAGCTTTAGTAGTAAATGTAGGTGATGAAACATTTGATGAATTTGAGAACACACTGCAGTCTGATTTACCAAAACAGGATTCTTCAAAAACAGGAACAGTATTGCCTGTGGTGGCCATAACAACTGAGGATATGTTTTCAGACCTTATTGTTTGTGATCTCCCTGGGGAATTGAGGAAGGGACCAGAAATTGAATCAGTAAATACACAACCTTTGGACCAAATAACAATAGTAGCAACAACTTTGGGATCCTTTGAAGAGATTGAGACTAACTTAAGTAAGTCACACCCACCGCCAGAACAGCAGTCACATGAGGAAACTGTGGTCTCCTGCTCTGTTGAGGTAGAATTAAAGGGGACGCCAAATGCATCATTAAATGTTATAGTTGAGGAAGAAATTAAATTGGAACAAGATAGTCCAATATTTTCTTCAGAATCATGCACAAACCAAATTCAGACACTTAAGAAAATGGCAGAGGTATCACTTAAAGAATGTGTTCAGTTAAGAACTGAGCAGGTTGTTGAAACAATGAAAACAGAGATCTGTTCACACGAGAAAGCAGAAGTCTTTGTGACTGAGAGTCAAGCAAACAATGAGACTCTTGAGCTAAACACAGAAAAAGAATGCATATTGTCTCAAGCAACAGTCAACACTGAAACACTGAAAATCGGTCACTCTTCAGTTACGTGTGAAATTAATAGAACTGAACTTTATGCTGAGGATGAACCAGATGTTGGAGATGCAAAAACTGCATTAATAACATCTTTAAACACAGGAGATGTTCTCAGGGAAACCCCAGATTTGCAGAGTGAACATGAGATATCCGCCGAGGGACTAGAACCTTTGGAGGAACCTTCAACCGAAACACTTTGTGATGCAGAAATTCAAAAACCAGCAGAATGTTTGCCAACTGGTGCCGTAATGCTGCAGACAGAAAAGAAGTTGTTGCATGATACGGTGGAAAGTTGGGTAGAGATGGAGGTGGAATCAGTGATCTGTGATCCTGTCATGAAACAAAAGGATGAGCACGATAATAGCAGACCAGAGTGTGAACTGACTGAAGCTAATGGAGGTTGTGGGCAAAAAGAAAAGAACACAGTTAGAGAAAAAAGCTTCCATAGTCATGATGACATGATGGCAATCAACAAACCTGTGCTGAAAAGAACATTCGATAATGTGAACAAAGATCTTCCAGAGGTTAAGATGGAGGAACAAAAGGTTCCAGCGGTAGACTGGTCATCTACTCTTGACTTATATGTACAGGTAATGTAAAGTTTTTATTTTATTATATAATGATACTAACGTAATGTCCTCATATTTGAATGAACAAATGTAACTTGTTTGTGGTTCATTCTCAGCCATTTATGGACTCATCTTTAGACTTAAGCGTTCAGAAGTATAGAATTGCTGTGAAGAATCCCCTGGTTCGGCCTCCAAAAGACCCCAAAAAGCTCCTTCACAAGACCTCAGTGGAACCAGCTCTCCCAAAATCTGCACCATGTGGCCTGTTGAAGGGAGAACAGAGAGTTGCAGTTTCTGTTCAAAGTAAAGGAATCATTGGATTTAAACTCCCAGGTAAGTTTAGATTACTTTTAGTCGTACAAATTTAAGAAAAATCTGCACACTGCAGCACAATGGGGAAAATAAATATGATTGTATGTATGTCCTGAAACACAATGGTTCTCAAACTTTATGATGCAGAGGGCCACACAATATAATGAACCTAATCTAGTAGTCTAGTCATATTATAAGGAAAACATTGTTTCCAAACTTATAAGTAATTGACCATGATTAGAGTACTGATGAATGTATAAACCTTAGAAGAAAATCTATACATAGCAAATTTTTCATTTAAATCTTGTTTCATGGCGTCCTTACATACTGCCCTAAAAATAGTGTAGTATAAAAAACACTAGAAAGATAATAATCAAATATTAACAATTCTAAGAATTGAAGAAATAAACATTTAAAAATAAATATGAACATTTAAAAAAAACGTTTTCGTTTCTGCTATGTGTTTTGTTTCGTAACATTTTGTGCAGAACCCTTAAAACATTCTGGTGGTCCCCAGACCCCAAATTTGAAAACCCCTGCTTTAGCAAATATTATCTGTGTGAAAAGGTGAGATCTTTATTTGTTCATTAATCATTTTGTTGTTTAGGCATGGGAACTGAGCTGCCCACGCTGAGAAAAACAGAATTTGGCAAAAAAGCAAAAGAAGGGGAAAAGGTAGAGGGCAGCATACAGGAAGAGGTATAGACCCACAATTTGTGTACAAATGAATGTCAATGATGGTGCATTGGTGCACACATATATCTAAGCAAAATACTTAAAGGTCAGCGTTTATATACATTTTGTGATTTATATACTGTGGACACACATTGTGATTTTCTTTTACTCAGAAAATGTCGGTTGAAGACACAGAGAATTCTGCCCAACTAAAGCAAGTGTCATTAAAACCCAAATGGACACCCCCAAAGCATCCTGGGTAGGGCTTTAATGTGAATCTGCATTCTTCCCATCACTTTCAAATAATTTATTTGGGTTATTTTAACTTAAACATTTTCCATAACATTTCTCATGTTCACAATTAAAACAGAATACAAGCTGGCTATGTTTTGTATGTAAACTCATATTACTTTGTCAATGTTTTCTTTCTTTTTTGCAGTATGGGCAGTCCCTTGATGATGGCAGAACTCAAAAGCAAACTCAAAACACCTGTAAAGGAGTAATAGCCTTTTATTATAGCATTATTTTGGGCAATGTGCACTCTCCATCTGTTTTCTATTTGTCTTTTGTTTTCTTTGTAAAGCACAATGCAACCTGATAAATATTATGTGAAGTAATAATACTGCAGAAGTCTAAAAGCTGTTTAACCTTACGCAACATCCTATCAACATCCTATTTCACTTCTGCCATTTCAACAGAAATGTTTTTGCTCAGTAAAAAAAGTGTGAATTTAAGGTTTATTTTTTTGTGTGAAAAAAATGTGTGAAGTTAATCTTTCACACAGTACCACACAGTATTAAGGTATACATATAAATAATATAGAATGATGTAATAAGGACATCTAAAGTGAGGCCTGTTCCAAAAATTGTAAGACAATTGTCAATAAAGTTTTTCTCATTTTTAATCGCAACACGTCTGTCGCGTGTCTGTACCTATTGTACAAATTGGACAGCCATTGTTATAACTAGACGGCAAAGGCAATGTCTGCCAGCCGCTGGAGGACAGCAGAGAGCTGCTGTCGGTTACATATGTCTGGCTTTCCGAAAGGGAGGCGCTCGAAGCCGGTAGAGGGTGGTTGGTGAGAAAGACCGACGAACCGGGTGGAGAACTTATAAACGAGCTGACGTTATATTCTTTAAACTGCACTAGTTTCACGGCTCTCTTTTTAAAGCGATTACAGGTAGGTATCATTCATGTGTTGCTTTATACTGTATTGTGGTTTAAGCTTTTATTGTCCTTACGTTGTCCGTGTAATCTAAGTAGACGTCTGAGGAGATCAGCTCATTTTTTCAGGCCTTTAGCCTCTCGGGCTAGTTAGCTCTGCTAATTCCGGATTGACTCTGAGGCTGGAAATCGCGGTCGAGTTTCACATAAAAACTAAAATCAAGGCGTTTAATGTTTTCTGTGATTATAAGTTTGATGATCATTTAATTTGTGAGTTTCCGGGGAAATTTGTGACAATAAAATCTTTCTTATCACGTTGGGGTTCAGTGTGGATGGGCGAACTGAACTGAAAAAAATGTAGTTTTGGCACTTAAAATAACTTAATCTTTCCGGACGCATTCAAGTTCGTTGTTATATTTACGGGTTTTTAATGACATATAATTTCAATTTAATTAAAACGTAGCTGTTCCAAGTGAAAGGCTGATGTCGACACTGGAGTTTCATGGTTTGGGTCCACTTTTAAGTTTCTGGATTAGTTTCGTATGTTTGCCTTCTGGTTATGTTCCGTCATATAACTGTGAAATCATCGTATAACTTTAATTCTGCGTCAGTAGATGTTCTCAGTGAAGGCCAGTGACCTCCCTTACGAGCGTCTGTCTCTAGTCTTCTTAACCCAGCCTTCAGTAACAAATATTTAGATTACATTTGTCTGTATTTGTTCGAGCAACTGTAGATGGTTTGTAAGCTCATTAGCCTAGATTTTATATAACTGGTTAAGTAGAACGATGAAACCTGTGTGTTACGACTCCTCAGCCTCTTGGCATTTGCTAAACGTGTATTTTGACGTCACTTATGTTGACTCATTTTTGAGATAAACTTGACGCTCTTTATGACACAGTTATAGTTTGGCCTAAATTTGTTTGACCTGCTGCGTTATTTACTGTGTGTGCTGATGTCAGTCTTGGCTGTATTCTTATGTCAAACAGGTTGCTGCCCCTAAATTTGCCCCCCCATTTCGTCATCTGATTGTGTCTTTAAAGGAGTGTGGTTGTGTAGCACATAAAGAAGTTATATTCACTGGTTGTGAGTGGGGGGAACAAACAGAATCTCTTCGATCCATCATGGGTGACATGAGTGATCTAGATCGACAGATCGACCAGTTGAGGAGGTGTGAGCTCATCAAGGAAAATGAGGTTAAAGCCCTTTGTGCCAAAGCCAGGTAATAAATCTTCCATCACAAATTTGTATGATGTAAAAATAATTTGAATATTGATCATTTGTTCATACAACAGTAATGTGTCTTTGTGTGTTTCAGAGAAATTCTAGTGGAGGAGAGTAATGTACAGAGAGTTGATTCTCCAGTAACAGTAAGTATTATTTAATCACATGAAGACGTCTGTGAGCTATGAGTGTTTGCCTTTGATGTGATTCATGTAATGGCGGTGGAGCTTTTCGTTTTTCATTTCACGGTAAATCATTAGTTTAATCAAATGGGCATGTAGTAAATTGTTCTGTCTTCTTTTAAAGGTGTGTGGTGACATCCATGGGCAGTTTTATGATTTGAAGGAGTTGTTTAGAGTAAGTATGAGTTCTTTCTTTAAAAAACAACTTAAATAAATTCATGAAATTTTTTTTATTCAAAGAGATTTGAGTACAACAGTCTGCAGGCGTAACTTGTTTGTTTGGAGATATCTGTATTAGCGGCTTAGATCCTTAATTGTTATGAGTTTACTAATTACACCAATTTCCCACCTTGTTAATTTTGGTTAAATCAGAGGGGCAGTTTAGCTCCTATACAGCATGGTGCTATCATCATAATTGTCTAAATATATTGCTTTTTGAATAAACATGCTTACTAGTTTCCTTTAAAAGGAAATTATTAACTAGTCAGAATTAAGTATTTAATTGTAATTTATTTACAATTAAATAAAATTGCTTAGTAATTTATTAATACGTTAATGTGTAATTTCTGCTTTAGGTAGGAGGAGATGTTCCAGAAACAAACTACCTCTTTATGGGAGATTTTGTGGACCGAGGATTTTACAGTGTGGAGACATTTCTGTTGCTTCTTGCCCTTAAGGTACTGCCATCAATGCTTTATTTATAAATCTGTAAAGAGTTACTGCCTCTTTCATTTTGTTTATTGCTTATAAATATTGGTTTGACCCCTTACAGGTGCGCTATCCAGACAGAATTACCCTGATCCGGGGGAACCATGAGTCCAGGCAGATTACACAGGTATACGGTTTTTATGATGAGTGCTTAAGAAAATATGGATCAGTCACAGTATGGAGGTACTGCACAGAGATCTTCGACTACTTGTCTCTCTCAGCCATCATTGACGGCAAAGTAAGTCTTTTGTCATCCAGTTTTTTTTAATGGCTAATGGGCCATCAATAATGTTACATCATATTTATTATTAACGGTAACCTTCATTTGTTCAGTGATTGAATGAAAGCTTCTGCACAGCCCTGATATTAATTTATTTTCTTATCTTGCAACCTCACAGATATTTTGTGTACATGGTGGCCTCTCACCCTCAATCCAAACTTTGGACCAGATTAGAACTATAGACAGGAAACAGGAAGTTCCTCATGATGGGCCTATGTGTGATCTTTTATGGTCTGACCCTGAAGGTAATTCTAATGAGTTTTGTTGTATACCTGTAGGAATACTGCAGCTGTATGTTTAATCAGTTAAAGCAAACTCATTCTTTTAATTGATCTCTCCCCGATTTAGACACCACAGGATGGGGTGTTAGCCCTAGAGGGGCTGGCTATCTTTTTGGCAGTGACGTTGTGGCCCAGTTTAATGCTGCCAATGACATCGACATGATTTGTAGGGCACACCAGCTTGTCATGGAAGGATATAAGTGGCACTTCAACGAGACCGTTCTCACTGTGTGGTCTGCTCCAAATTACTGCTACAGGTGGGCTTTGTGTAAATTCAGTGTTGCATGAAGGTCGTGTTTTTACAAATTTAGTATCAATATTGCCACAAATGTATGCTTTGATCTGCTTTGATAGATTTAGTCTACTTTGATAATTAAATTGTGGTAAAGAAGCTGCATCTGAAGACACATTGAAATTGCGATTACATAAATATAAGGATTTGTTTGGTTTTGTATTTTAATATTTTGTATTTTTTATATGTATACATGTATGCATGTGTATACAGACATATCTTTGATGGTGGTTAACCTCAGTACTCCACACAAGCATCGGGTTCGAGCCTCCTTTAATTACAGCAAAGTTCATTTACCATTAACTTACAACTTTGCCTGTCCGTTTAGTATTGAAATTAATATATATATATATATA
>JBAJNP010013869.1:0-11618 GCA_036877545.1 Yasuhikotakia modesta | reverse complement strand
TGTGTGTGTGAGTGAGTGAGTGAGTGTGTTTATGTGTGTGTGTGTGTGAGTGTGAGTGTTTGTGTGTGTGTTTGTGTGTGTGTGTCTGTGTGTGTGTGATTGTGTGTGTGTGTCTGTGTGTGTGTGTGAAGCACATTTCTGTCATTTACCATCTTGATTGCAACACAAATTAGTCTAAATCTGATGTGATGCTTCACTTCAATCCTGTATAATTCACAAAGTCATATGATCACCCTGTAGCTCATTTCTGATTGGTTGTAAGTTTACTTGATTAACAGAGTTATTTTATTATAAAAGAGGCAGGAAATTGGTGTTTTCTGTGAGATGTGGATAAACAAACAGGTTAAGGACATCATGAAGTTTGGAAATATGAAATAAGTTATGAATATGAAGTTTTTATGATAATAAAGATAAGCTCATATTGCACTAAACTGTCAGAGTTTGATGTATTATAATTAGTGTTCAGAGTGAAATGTAGTTTCTCAGTCACACAGACGTGTTCAGGGACAGACAGAAGACCCCATTATCACGAGAGCGTCGTGCGGCGCTGAGGTTTGTTCTGCTCTGTGTTTGTCTGAAACTGATCGAGCTGGAAATCTCTCAGCACATTTCACACTCTCACGCTCCAGAGAGCAACACCAGCACCTCGCGTCTTACACCAAGCTGAGGCCGTGTTTGTTTGGAAACGCGTCTTCACGTCTCCAGGCTGAGGATGAAGATATCCACGCCGCGGCTCGGATAATGACTGAGAGTGTTTTCAGTTTCCTCAGCCCGGCTGAATTTTATGAGGCAGACTCTATGGAATTGATTGTCCAACATGTTTGTGGGAAAATATATTGAGGTGCTGATACAGAGAGGAGATTTTTCTCCTATGCACTTGACAATAAAATAAAATTTATTAAACTAGTAGAGAGAGAGAGACAGCATGAGATAAGAGGGATCTGACCAGGAGTAGTTGCAAGCTAAATTCAAACACGCAATGCCTGTTTGAACACCAAAGCTCAGTTTAGATTGTGTTCTTCTTTTTTTTTCTGTAGCAAATGTCAGTGCTAAACCCTCTGCTAGAGGGCTCTAGGTGTTGCCAGGGTGTTGCTATGTGGTTTTGCATGATTTTAGTCAGTTGCTAGGCCGTTGCTAGGGTGTTCTGTGTAGTGGCCCACGTAAGTTCATCCTTGCATCTCTATGATGTGGACTGAGGATGTTTTAAAAGACGGATTTGAATTAAATTTGTATTAGCTGAGACACACAGATTTTCTCCGCTGTGTTTAATGCTGCATATTTTGTGATTTAAGTTTCTGTTTTTTGCACCAGTGTAATGCTGAAACAAGGGAGTTAAAACATATAATTAGTTTAATTTATCTCCCGATCGATGCGTCCTGAACTCATGAGACCCTTCCAGACACGACCAGATGAAACTGTTCTGTTAATCGATTCATTGAGATGATCAGATTAGAGGTCTGCTTTGTTAATGGAGGCGGAGTCGTACTTTTATTAATGCATTATGCCGTATGAGCCCAGAGTGTGTGTTCGGTTCTGATTGCTGTACCATTGACAGTAAGTGTTAACATTATGGATATTAAAAATGTTAATTGTTGTGTTAACGTTATTGCTTAGTTCAAAGATTGCTTTATTATTTGTTTATATGTTTTATATGTTGTTTCACAAACTGTTTAAGATTGTCACCTTAAAGTTCTACTGACGTTACTGCTAGAACGTTTTTAATGAACGTTAGCCAGCGTTCTGAGAATGTTCCATGTTAGCTGGGTACAGTCTGTCGGTCTAACGTTGAGGTGAGTTTTGTTTGTTCACAGGTGCCATCTCAACATCTCCACTGTTTAATTTCTGCAGTTATTCCTCAGATCTGTGAGAAACTCTCCATTGTGTCTGAAGAACTTCTCTTTCCTGAGGCAGCTGAGTTTAAGGTAATTACCTCAGAATAATGTAATTGCTGGCGTATTTAGCGGTGGTGAGTATATGGCGAACAAAGAGAACGATGTTTTATTCAGGCGTTCCCGTCGGGCTGCCTTGAAGCTTTTTTGCAGGAGCTGTTTGTCTTCCTGTTACGTTTCTGTTCCCTCCAGATCCAGTTAATGAGTCTTTTCAATAAATTAACCAACTTCAGGCACCTGGCAACAAAATAATCCTGGGAAAACCAGGAGCAACGCTCAAAGCTCCGTGCGCTCTTGGGAAATCTGATTCGTTCGCAACAATTAGTCACCAGCTGACAAACCGACCGCCAGTCACACCCACAGCGCCGCAGCGTTTGTTAAACGCTTCGACCCAGATTCAAAGCTTTGCGTATCCGGGTGCCAACCGCAACTTTTTCTGCTTTGACAGTGTATTTCATAAAGCATAATTAATCACGCGTCGCTCAATTATTCACCACAATGTGAAGGTTCTGTGCTTATCTCCTACGTTAAAAGATCAGATGTGTCAGATCAGATGTGCTTATCTGTCTGTAGAAGGTTGACTTCAAAAACAAACTCGAAGTTTTAAAAACAGACGCGAGATGTTTGCAGGTCCGTCTCTGGTTCTGAAAGCAGGATGCCTTTTTTTCTTCTCTTTCCAGCTCTCACACATCTAGCTGCCAGTCCTTCGGATGAAATGGTGTCAGACAATGTGATCTAAGGTGTCCAAAGAGGCCTTCAAAGAAATCTTGAAGTTCTTAACTCTTATCTCCTGTGACCTTTCAGAGAGCCGCCTTGACCGCTCCATGTTCTCCAAACCCGAGGGAACGAGACGCAGGAGTTAGAAGGATTGTCTGGTGTACCATCGTTAAGGTCTCAGGTCTTGTTAACCGGCATGCCAGAGTTCATTTCCTGACCGTTTAGCAGATGCACTTCGTCCCAATTGAGCTGTTGTAACTAATTGTGGGTAAATCGGTCTCTCAGGAGAACACCTCCGGTTAAATGCTCGGCACAGGAGCCCAGCACTGACTGAACACAACTTTGATCTCTGTAACTCTGGATTCTAGCTGAACTTGCAACCTAATTAAAACCTCTGTGTTACTGATTCATGCTAAACGTTGTCATTTACCGTTTTGCATTCATAAATCTGAAGTATTTCAGAGTGAAACCACTATTAAATAATAAAAACAAAACGTTTGTGACATAACCATCAGGAGTTGTTGCATATTCAGTAGATGGGCGGGGTTTAAAAGAGCTCTGGTGACATCATCAGCAAATCTGTTTATTTAATAGTTTGGCAAGATTTATGTTAGGTATAAAACAGATGTTTTTGCGTTGTTTTTATGCAATTGAAAATGTATTATCTAGTGAAACATGTACAATTAACCATTTAAGGTCTAGTAGAAATGTTGTATAAGACACACAAAGTTTCTACAGCAGTTATCTTTTGGTGTCATTGTTACAGATACACAACACACACCATCACACCGTGGCCGGAGGACAACATGAGATAAAACGAGGTCAAAGGAACGAGAGAAGAGATGAAGGACAGAGATTGGTGTTAGAGATGTCACACTGGAGTGTGAGGAACGGGTGTGAGTGTGTGTGTGATGCTCTGAAAAATCTGCTGTTGGAGTGCAGGGTGAGAGACATTGAGTTAATCAGTCTGAAACCTCTCTCTTACACACACACACATGCTCAGTTGGTTTCTTGCCACACTGTGACTTAAGCTGAGAATTTCACACAACTTTAATCGGTCCATTTGGGATGTGAGAAACCGTCACCAGAAAGTCTTTAACTCCACCACAACAACATTTAACATGACATATGTAGCACAGCAGTTATTGTGGTTTTAAATGTCTCGGTACGATTGTTTGTGGGATTCACTAAAAGACTAAAAAAACACACTCCTCTTTGCTTTTTAAAACTGTGAGCTGTATTTGAGACTCCAGGTGTGTGTGCCTACAGTAAATATCCTCTGTGTGTGTGTGAATGTTATGAATATGAATATTAATTAGGTGATGTAAGAGTCACCCAATGACATTTGGTGTTTTTGGTATAGTTTAGTTTTAATAATGATTTTAAAACACAAACAGCCAGACGTAGGGAACAGATGATGAAACGAACAGGAATCTGAAAACAAACTTTAAAAGTACTGTTTGAAAAGTAATACGTTTGCTCTCTCTCTCTCTCTCTCTCTCTCTCTCTCTCTCTCTCTCTCTCAGCTCATAGACTCTGAAATGACTTCGGTTCAGCCTCGGTTAATGTTCCTCCTGT
This sequence comes from Yasuhikotakia modesta, assembly GCA_036877545.1. NCBI lineage: Eukaryota > Metazoa > Chordata > Actinopteri > Cypriniformes > Botiidae > Yasuhikotakia > Yasuhikotakia modesta. Next base: position 7,434 of record JBAJNP010013869.1, on the reverse strand, counting down.
GATGGAGACAGGACAGTTGCTGTTTTCGCTCGCCCCCTGTGTGTGACCTCGCTGGTAACTCACAAACACTCTCACGGTGTCTGACGGACATTCACAGCCTGGAAAACAACATCATTTCCATCGCTATGGAAACCAAATGACCAGACACAAAGGTGCAGTCGAGGGTCTGAGCTGGTCCTGCAGTCGGTGGGAGAGATCTTCACTGAATCAGCTGAAGAACAGGAGGGTGTTTTTTTAGTTGTGTGTGGTACATTTTTAAGGGAAATGAATTCTGTTTGAATTTAGACAAAATATGATATTATGATAGTTAAACATGATATCATGTTAAGATGTGTGTGTGTATGTGTGCGTGTGTAGGGAGACCAGTAGGGTGTAATATGACAGATAGAGGTTTGGCGACACTGTGGCTGTGACACGAGGCCCCACGGCCTTCTGGGAATTACCCAGCAGTCTCAAACTTCATCTCTGTCTCTCTCTCTGCACAAAGATTATATTTCTACAGCGCAGATGCAAACCTCGCATACAAAAACAAACCAGAGAGAGAGAGAGATCGTATCCAACAGCGATAAAACTGGGTCCCAAATGGAGGATCATTTAATCTGTTTCCTGTGTCGTTGATAAACACCTGTCATATCTGTCATAGCTTGGAATAGATTCAGTTATACCTGTCCTTTAGCTTCACAAAGGCCCAGAGTTCTGATTGGCTGTGAGAGTGTTATGCTGTTGTGTGGATCGGTCCGATACGTTTTGTGTTTTACTCAGTAAATGACTCAGATGTGAGAGACAGACTGCGTCTTGCCTTCAGACCTGAGCAGGTTCGACAGGAAACGCCCCAGTAACATTTAAAAACGTTACAGGAACGTGCCGCACACTGCCGGCTGTGATGTCACGAATAATAATAGTTTGGCTCATAAATATTACTTTTAAATGAGCTCTAATCCTCTATAATATGCTACTTTGCATTTTAAATATTGTAGGTTTTTAAATGTATGTATATGAGGAGTGAGAACACATTTGCATTTAGATTTGTGTGTTTTTTAAAGGTATGTATAGGAAACAGCATTCACATGTATTTATAATGGCACCTTAAACATGTAAGTTGAATAAATCACACAACTTCTATACATTTCATACAGGCAAAACATCTCAATATAATGATTATATTCACATACAATGACTGCAGAACAGCACATTAAAGCAAATGTGATTTCTCTGAAGAAATCTGTGGCGTATAATGCAGTTTTAAGAACTACAGAAACTGTGTTTTTCCATTTTTGCCTCGTAAAACACGCCCATATTTGCATCAAGTATATACATGTTTCTAATGTATATCATGTTCTGTTTTTACTGTATAAACGACGCGTTTTATGACTGTATGAATAATTTATGGCAGGTAAATTGAGTAAAAATACTGAATGGTGACTCTCAGCTGTGCATTAAAGTTCCTGTCATCATTATTAATCGTTCTAAACTTTAATTCAGTACAAACGTCTGATTGTGTTTTATTAGAAAAAGAAACATTTGACATCTGTAATGTTTCTAATGTTTGTGACCCACAGAAAGAAAGTTGAGACACGTTTGGAATGGCATAAAGGTAAATAAATGTGTGTGTGTGTGTAACATATAACATCTTTTTATTGTCATTATCTTTAGCTTAGAGGAGATTGTAGTTTCTATATGAAAAGCAAGATGGTCGTAACTGTTTTCTGAGCAATTTAAATGAATTTGTTTCTCATGTTTTATGAATGAGGCGTTTGGAGAGATATTTTCAGTGTCTGTACCTCAGGGAAGGATCGGTTTTGCTGCGCTGGCTGTTGTAATGTAACATTTAATAATTCACACGGCTCAAAACTTCAAGAGACGCTTGGAGGGTTTATGAGGGATGTGTTTGTTACATCTGAGTCCATTTCAGCTCCATTATATTTTACTTCTGTAAGACAAACAGCTTAAAACAGAATAATAGCAGCGATAGACACTGCAGAGAACAATCTCATGGCTGTTTAAAAGTTATTTTAAAGTTACCATAAGTGTCTTTGAAGTAACATTAGTAAAACTTTTAAATGTTTTATATTATGTATCAAAAAACATTACTTGTAATCTGTTAGTGTAACGTTTTAAAAATGTTACAGAATTTAGAATTATTTTCCTATATATTACAATAAAAACTGGACGTTTCCAGGTCTGGACATTAACTGGACGTTATTTTAATGTTTCTGTTACATAATGCAAATGTTAGGGAAACGTTCTTACCCGCGTTGTAAGTGCAAGTGCAGGTAGTTTTTCTCCTCCATCACTGACATCGTCTCGGGGGACAGAGGTGAAAGTTTTTACCTCAGTGTGATAAATGGCCAATTGCTCTCCATCTCCGTCAGTGTGGCGTCTCACGCGCCGCGTGACGCGAGCCAGGAGAAAGATGCTTGCTCAATAAATGAATCTGTCACTTCATTCCCCTCATTTTTCTTCGCTTTCCTCGTCTTCAGGGATGTTTGGATGAATGCAGAGCAGGTGAAAGGGCAGCGGGTTCGAGTCTGACAGCGAGCGGGAGATGGCCGATGCCACGGAGACCCCCGGAGACAGCGCTTATCCATCACAGGGTCTGAGGGTCACAAACTGAGAGAATCTAATTTGCATCCACAGTGTTAATCAGTGAATACATACAGACTTATAAGCAGAATAAGCTGAACCTCCAGTGGCATTTGCTGTTATTAATATAAATATTACAGTAATGTATGGATCTCATTAATACTTTTAAAGCACCCGATGTTCAGATGTAGTTGTGATTGTTCTATCTCATGCTTTCTCAGGCTCAACCAACGATCATGTCCCGTACGTTTGACGTGCTGCTCTGTTAACCAAGAGATGAGGGATCGAGGGGTCGTGACCCCTGCAGCTCTCTCTCCGTCTTTACAGTGATGGAGAACAGTTTACAAACACACACACACATCCACATCTCTCTGTCTCTCTCATGCTGTCTCTCTCTCACTCTGTCTCTCTCTCTCCGTCTTTACAGTGATGGAGAACAGCTTACAAACACACACACATACCCACATCTCTCTGTCTCTCTCACGCTGTCTCTCTCAATGTCTCTCTCTCACTCTGTCTCTCTCACTCTGTCTTTACAGTGATGGAGAACAGCTTACAAACACACACACACACATCCAGTCTCTCTCTGTCTGTCTCTCGCACGCTGTCTCTCTGTCTCAGGCTGTCTCTCGCCTGTCTCCCCTGAGTTTGTTCTACCCTTGCCTCCGGTGTTCTCGCTCTGTAAGTGTTGACCTGAGAAATGAATCTCACACACACCGCAACGGATAAACCCGCCGCATTCACATCTTATTCATTAAACCACTTCAGTGTCTCCAGCTAAAACAAAACCATGTTTGTTCAAGTAAACGGGGTCAGTTGTGATTGTGCACTGACTGCTGTATATATTTACAGCCGGTTGCAGAACGTAAAGCTGCGGGAAACTGCCACAGTCATCAGTTTTACTTTATGGCTGTCATTTATTAAACGTTCCTCGTTCTGGTAAAACGGACCTTGTTTGGAAATCAGAGCAGTGCAGGGAACATCGTCCCCAGGGGTGTAAAAACAAAAAATAAGTGACACCGATTGCAGCACCGCAGTCCTTTATTCACACACACACACATATTCAGCTCATACACACATTCAGCTCATATACACACACACCAGCTTGAGTTACCCTGATCAGTTGAGCAAAATTGCTGTAAAATATGAAACCATCATTTCACAGATCAAATGGCAGGTTTGTCCCGAATATGAACGTGTGAGTGTGTGTGTGTGTGTGAGATGAGAGTGTTTGTGTGTGTCATCTGGTGAGGGTTTCAGGCATCTGGCGTGAGCAGATGTCGGCCGGTCCGTAATCTCTGCAGCATCTCATCATGACCTCAGATCGGTCTCATCTGTCTCCCATCAGCCCTGCTGGTGAAATACCAGTGCTTTCCTGGAGGAAACTGGTCAGTTTGTGATTGGTTAGTTGTGGTGAATGATTCACAGTGGGCATAAACACACACAACTGTGTAAATGAAAATAGATGATGTTATATTTAGATAGTTCTGTGTTTTCTGATGAATATGTTACGTATATGTATTTATGTAATATATGTATATTACGTATACGTATTTTCTTCATTATTGCTTAGTATTTTAATAACTGTTTATATTAACTGTCTTGCCTTAATTTACTTTACCATCTGTTTTCTCATGTGCTGATAGCACAGAGTTAAATGCACCAGACAAAAATAAAGATCCAGTTCTGTACAAATACAAGAGTACAAAGAAAGAGCAAAACAATAGAATTTATTGATATGAATGTATTAAGGTAAATGTATGTATGTGGCTGTATAGGTGGAGCGTTTTCCTTCGTTCTGTCAGCGGATGAAAAATGACTTCAGAAGAGAGGGCTAATTTTTCTGTAGCTAATGTGGGAGAGATGACGCTGGACCCAGGAGGTCCGTGAAGGTCGGAGGCAGAACCAGGCTGGACCCAGGAGTAAGAAACACTTACAGAACATGCAAAGAGGAACCCCAGCTCACAGGTAACGTTCTGAGAACATTGGGTGAATGTTTGGGAAAAAAATACAAGTTTAAATAATGTGTGTGTGTTCTGCTGTTATGTTGGTAAAAAAATAAACAGCGTTTCTGAAAGTGTTTAAACCTTACAGATAATTGTTACTAAATTTTCCAAGTTTTATCCAATTAAAAAAACAACATCACCTTAAATTTAATGTGTCCCTCTGGATTTTTGTGTTGTCTGTTTTAGGGCACACAAAGAAGTTTGGAGGAAACCAAACAAGCAAAACCAGCAATTTCTCGTCCGCACACAAGCGTCACCCTGACATCATAGAGACAGTTTTAAACAGGTATGAGACTCGTATTTTGTTATTATAAGAATCTCATTATAAGAAGTTGTAACCACTGGCTCATATCAGTGGCATGTTTTTTTTCTTGTTACTGTTTACAGAGAGACCTCCATTAATAAACGTCTGTGTCTCCAATTTAATGCATTTATTAATTAAACAAGTGCAAGATTAACAAATGCATTTAGCCGCACAGCCACAGCAGTACAAAAATCTGCAAAACAGCCGCTCTGATTGTGTTTGGACTGAAGATGTAGAGAAACTGTCTGGTTTGCGGGTGACATCAGGACAGATGTAGAGTTTGTGTCTATTTTTACTAAAAATATCAAGAAACAGTGTGACAAGCAGACAGCTGTCTGTATTTAAAATGTTACACCTGAGTCTGTAAATCTTAATCCTGTCTGATGTTTTGAGTCGTGTTCTATGTTTTTGTTTTGCCCTTATGTTGACAAATGTTTGGCCGTATTGAAAATAATGAAGTTTCAGCGTTTGGGGGTCAAACAAGCAACTTAAATTAGTTGTTGGCACTAAAACATTCTCAGGGTACCTAAAAGCTTGAACGTGTTATTTGAAGAGGTTTTGAACCCCTCTCAGATAGAACTGAAGGGTGCTTTATTGTTTTGGCTGTGAAGCAATAGTTCATACAGTTTCTGTCCCCTCCACGTATGATAAATAGCTTGCGCGTACGAGGGGCTTAGCCACACGCTAACACTCACAATATCCGTGTAAATACAGGGGTTAAATATGTAGATCGTGGCAGAGGACAAACATTCGGTACCACTGATGCAAATTCAGCCCTCAGGAGGAGAGAGAGCGAGTTTGTGGGAGAGATGAATCGGTGGAACTGTAGATTATTAATCTTGTATCCCGGTGGACACCAGCCTTCAAGCTCAGCCACACTAAAGATTTATAGATTTCAAATCCTGGTTTTCAGGCAATGAGAGAGACTCACTAATGGTGACATTCACACAAATAGTGTTTGTGATCTGATGTGAAAATACAGTATAACTGTAAACAATGTTGTGTAGTTAATTTAATGACATTGCTGTTTGACACAAACAATGAAGCGGGTAAAGACTGGACGGTTCGTCGGTTGGGAGAAATGTCATGTCAGAAAGGTCACGTATTGTTTCACTATTAGATATTATTGTGCCGCTTTTTACAAGAACGAAACCCGTTTACAATTTTTAAGGAGTGAATATAAGAACAGAAAAAAGGAAAATGAGATGGAGATGAAAGTGTTGGAGGGATGTTAAGAGAATCCGTCACAGGAGCGGCGTGTTGTTCTCGGCTGGGAATAAACGTGTCACTCAGTGTCATTGTTACGCAGGTTAAGGGGAGGTGAGGTAGATCTGAGTGGGAAATCGTCTTTATGGGACGTGTCTGTGTTGTTGACAGCGTGTGCTTCACTAGATAGTGCTGATTGATGTGAGCGCGTTCACACTTGACTTCAATTTAGCGGGAGGTATGCAAAGCGCCGCTCCGGGTTCTGCTCGGCGGAGGACAGAAACGTCCAATTACAGCGCTGCTGCGGTGGGGGGGTCCGGCCGTGTGGAGGGGGTCATTTGATGAAGTGTGTGATGGATGTGGTGGTTTGTTTGTTACATCATTCAGAAAAAGAGAAAAACTGCACTGAGAAGATGCACAGAGCTTGTATGTAAACTAAACGTGCTGTTAATGTACGTACAGTGGTGTGTGTGTGTGCATGTGTACATATAGTGGCAGTTTTACAACAGCTTTGAACATTAATTCAATGATGGAAGTACAATTTTTATAGATGTTTATTCATTATTTCATGCAGTATTTATCCAGCGTGGAGTTCAGCAGTTTGTTATGATAATACAGTATAAAACAGCACAATAACGGTGGTTTGTGTCTGTGTTTCAGGTATCATGAGAGTGTCTGGTGAGGTCTTTAGATCCCCTCTGAGTGAATGATTCTGCAAACACGGCCGTGTTGATCTGCTTCATTAATTTAAGAGACAGAGACGAACAGATGAGAGAGAGACAGTTTTACAGAAGAGCTGTGAACCTAGGTAACGTTCTTTGCCAAAGTTATCAGAAACATTTTTCCTGTAACGTTGCAGAATTTAAAAAGTCTGGTGAACGTTTCTATAGCCAAGCAGTAACGTTAACACAGTGTCTGGACCTTTTTCCTAGAACAGTTTTAATAAAACAGTTTTTTACAGTTTAATTAGGGAAACGTTTTTAAACCATAAACAAACGCAATTCAAACATATCGTCCTGGTTTGCGGTGGAGTTTATTAACCTGCAGTTGTCAGGTAACGTGTATCTGAGGGGGAACACGGCTGTTATTTTTCCTGCAGGCTGTAATGAAGCCGCAGTCATTTAACAGAGACTGACAGCCCAGTGTGAGCCAAACAAACATCTCACCCAGCCCTCAGAACCCCCTCAGACCGCGCTATATCTCACCCCACAGGACACGGTTTTGTCCAAACTGTAGCTGCAGCGAGACGTGACGTCAGCCGGTGTCATTCTTAAACTGCTTTAAATCTGTCCTCTCAGTCTGATTAGTGCAATTCACCAACCCTCCAACACAAAG
>JBAJNP010013867.1:0-11622 GCA_036877545.1 Yasuhikotakia modesta | reverse complement strand
GTACCAGTATGTGGTTGACACTCTAACACAGGAGGTGGTGATATTGCACCCGTTAAACATTTTGCCTTAAGAGTCACAAAGGTTACAAACTTGGCAACAAAACAACAACAACAAAACAACATCTTTAGTGTAAATTATTTTGGCCCCAATAATCGTGTAGTGAAAATCTTAGTGTCATAGCCATAACGTAAACATACGTCAGATATATAAAATGGACAACTTTTACGAGACCTCAAACATGCACAACAATCCCTTATTGCTGTAATCAATGCCAGGAAAACTAAAATGAAAAAAAGACATAAGAGCAACAATTACTGCCTAAATATATCACAAACAGCAGCAACGCCCTATATTAGCCATGTCTGTTAGAGGACATGAAAGCGGCTTGTTTTGAATGCAGGTACACAGAGGACAAACACAAAGGCTGAAATGAGGTGTGCATGACAGCGTCAGTTCAGCGCTAGTGTCCTTGTCTCCCGCCAGGCATCTTTATTACCTCCCCACTCTCATCTCGAAGCAGGCGTCCCTCCTCAGCCAATTACCTGCAGCGGCTCAGATATTCCCCTGCCGCAGCCGAGGTGAAATAAGAACGCCAAAGGAAAAGAACAGAGACGGAGTGATGACTCCACTCACAGGAGGAGAGGAACGGGGAACAAGTTTGCTAAGTGGATGAGGAGTTTGGAGTTTTATCACCTAAGACAGAAATTGTGAGTGTGTGCACACTGGGAATATTAAGACATGTGGGTTGATATCTCAATGTGGGCATTCTCAGGCTCTGTCATTTCTCCGCATTTCCCTCTCTATGAATCCCAGATTACCCAGCATGCCTTGCTCCCTCATGGGTGTATGATGTGCCAGCTTTAGCCTCTTCCACAAAACTTTAGAGCTCTTAAATGGATAGTTTAACAAAAACAAACTCCACTTACTCCAACTCTTTGTTTGAAAAATGTTTAACTGTACTTAATCAATACAATGCAAATGAAAAGGGATGGGTGCTGTTAAGCATCAAAAATGACAAAGTAGTTTAAAAAACAAGGCAAGAATATAATATTTTTTATATTCCAAAACTTTTAAGATATGCTGTAGCTCTGAAATCAAACCAGCGCATGATTGGTAGGACACATAAAAGCATCTTTACACAGCATTTTTAATATACATGAGTGCAACAGAGATAGATGAGAGATGGGACATAAAGAAAAACATATTGTGTTTGTAGGTGATAGTTGGAGCTGGACAGAGTCTCTGTTCATCTGCATTACATAAAAAACCTGGATATCTATTAAAACTTCATGTGTGCTCCACATAAGACAGAGAGTCATGCAGGGCTAGAACAACATGTGAGTGAATATATGACAGAATATTATTTTTGGCTGAACTATTTCTGTGAGCATTTTAATAGGCAGGAAGGAAATAATAAGTGCTAGTGCAGGGCTGACAGGGATTGAGAGGTTTTAACAGATGCTTTACAGTGTGGGTCCTGATTCTAAATGAGAGAGACTGACAGAATCCCACAGATTCATTTCTAATATAAACATCTGGATTGTGTTAAGAGCTCAGGCATCACTCCACTGTAAGTTAATGACTTCTGCTCTGCATCTGTATTCAGGGTGAAGTGGTGTTTGCATATGTTACCCAATCAGCTGATCTTTGTTCTGTTCAACTACAGTGGGCGACACATTGGATACGACCACCTGCATGTCCAACTGGTTAACCACAGACACCTGGGAAACACAAACAACCTTCAGTAATAAAAGAGAACCGTGGTCAGATGTCCATTGCTGTTAATAGTTATTCAATAAACACATAATTATGTTTATCTGTGTGAGTTATTCATCTCTGATTCATTTTTAAACAGAAACACTGCTGCTTTTGAACTAGTGACAGATGCAGCTTGGAAACATGTTTTGTCTTAATCAGATTTAATCAGTCATTTGGAAATCTGTGCATTTGTATGTGATTGTAATTGCCCTCCTTGTAAGTGACTTGATCCTGTCATTTTTGCCTGTCAGTGGAGCAGGATACTCAGTGAGGTGATGATTAGCTGACCTCCAAAATCTGTACAAGTAGGAGCCCAATTGGCATCAGCTACACACCCCCTCTGGCAAGTTATGAAAAGCCAATTTATTTGACCCAGGGGCTGAAGTGCAGGTTCATGATATTGAGTTCTATTGTGTAATTGATTTATGGGTCTGAATACCACTGAAGCCCCTGAGTCCACAAAAAAATCAATGACTCTTCTGCATTAGCTTTGGACACGCTTCAGGAGAGCTTACAGAGACTGTATTTTTCTAATCAAAATAAGCTAACGGAGGTTATGGGTAAATCTGCCTCTTTGGCTGTAAAATCCTAGATGGACTGCATGTTTGGACAGATTATTGCTTTAAACTCTGTTTAAGCTGCACAGAATGGTGTATTTAATGCTGAAGTGTGTCATTTCTGCATCACCAACGTATCAAAAGGAGTCGCAAGAGTTCTTTGCAGAGGTTAAAAAAAATAACAATGTCACACCTGCCAATAGTATTACTTACATTATGACGTCTCTCAGTAAACCTACATCTGTCACAAAGTCAAGAAAACGCATCCTGATTTTGTTGCTCAGGAATAAGGATATAAACACCATGTGGAGTCCAACAGACAACAAAAGGGCATCAGGCAATTAAGATAAACTTCCTGACTCAAATGTCACAATACAAACAAATTACATTTTTTGGTTGTATGAAGCACTTACATTACTTACGTAAGATTCTTACAATTTGACAGGGAAAATTTTAAAATACAGTTAAAATTCCTAAAGGAAAGTTACAGTTAAAGGGCAGCTGAGTTTTCACTTTGAAGTCTCCGCCCCTGAGCATTTATTGGATGAACAGATAACCCTCCCCAAAACTCTGACAGCAGGACAGGACACAAATACATTGTGAATGTTGCCCGTCCTTTCTGTTCCATACTCACCACCACCTGTGCGCTGCTGCTAAGCCCATCGCCGTAGTCATCCGTCGCAACCACATCAAATTTAAAGTAGGAGCGGCGCATGTTTCTGTACATGATAGCTGTCTTTATTACGCCTGTGTAAGGCTCAATAACGAAGCCATCTTTGCCGTCAGTTGTCGGGGGGATAATCAGCCTGTACAGCATGGTGCTGTAATTCCCAGTGTCCTTATCCAGAGCCTGACAAAAACAATACAGCACAGACATGTCAAAGACTCCCACAACAGACAAACCGCCAAAGGCTACTTATCATCTAAAATACAGAGCTGTTGAGCCCTTGCAGATCCATCTGCGGCCCTTAGGGGGCGCTCAGAGCTCCAATTTCATGCCTCAAACGTCAGTGGCTCCAGCACAGCTGAACATTACAGCACTTCACTGCAGTGACAATGATTTATAATGGCTTTTTACAAGCAAAGAAAACGCATGGCTCCACAGATAGCAGGGGCCCCGGCTCCTCGAAGTCATTAACACAAATGAGGCTTTTTCAATATCCCTCTGAGACCCATTTCAATAAATACGGACACACTTACTGTGTATTAAAGGCCTTTGCAAACAAAAGGTCCATCTTTTAATTGGCTATTTTGGGTGGCTGAGCTTGGACAGAACAGAAACCTTTGACTGGAGCTGCAGTGCAGATTCCAGCTGAAATGCCCATGAAATTGAATTTGTTCTTGCACAAGGCAAAGTTGTTCTTTATCTTTTCTACCTGTGATTTTACATGAGGAACATCAGAAAGGTGATGTTTTCTCAGAAGGGCGATAGATCACATAAACTAATTATCAGATTAGGGACGAACAATGGTTACACGGCTAGGGAGGGAGCTTTCACAGACCACAGGCATTTCGGCGACATCTCTGTCCTTAGAGTTGACAGAGCAAGAAGCGATTTCAATTTTCTTGCCTTTTTCATCCCAAAACAATTTAAAGAGGGATTTCAAAGTAGATTAGTCTAATCTTTTAGCTGCTGAGCTCCCTGAAAAAAAATCTATAGTAAGTGATTCTGTGACCACCCAAATATACAACTGTGTGCCTGGTTTGTGTGTGTCAAGGCAGTACGGTATATTTGGCTTTTTCACTTTTGTCTGTTAAACTTCTGAGCCCAGACATTTTCTACAAGTAAACAGCAGAAATGATGGTAATCTGTATTTGAAATAAGCATGACCCTGTAATGCCCTCGGTCTCTGCTGCATGGCTTAACTCAGTCTGGGGTCCTTGCTAATAAGGTGTCCTCAACACAACACAGACCGCTGGCACCTGATAGCATCACTGTTTCGGTTCTTCCAGACCGCACACGAACTATAGGCAGGGTAATGTAGTATGAGCTGAACCCAGTGTGAGGGACAGCATGAGTTCTCACTCGTCTACAGATGATCAGAGCATGTGTGGAACACTGCCATAATTAATACAGGTGACTGAGATGTTAAGGCCAGACAAACATGACAAACATTGAGGCCTGCTTTAAATATTAATCAATTATAATAATGAGCATCAAAATAAATATAATAATGATAAGTATTTATTCTATAGAAGAAAACTGGCAGAAGTTAAATATAGAAAACAAATGACAAGCAACAGAACAGATAACACAAATTATGCAAAAACATTTTCAGGTAACATGCATCAGATCAAGTATACTGTATTTAAAACAAAAAACCTACTTGAATAATTGCTATAGCCTTAACTACATGATTATTACAGTATAGAACATTAATAGTGATTTAATCTGTAATTCATAATAAATAAAATCAGCTGTACAGTAATGCTGTGTTTATGTTCAGTGAAGAGTTTATTAAAGCTGCTTCAGTCACCCAGCCAAGGGCAGTAAGTGTTTTATCTTTCTTGTCAATATTGTTGTTTGATTAATATTAACAACACAATAAACAGCAGCAGGTCTGTCAGGCTGTTTATACTGCAAGATTTAATGCACAAATCTAATACTCTGAAACATCCATTTATTTCTCCATCTGTCTCACTGAGTGCTCACACACATGCAGGTAAGAATTTAAAAGCATCAGTCATCTGTCATCCACACAACACTCGGGTGTTTGGCATATATGTGTGTGTGTGTGTGTGTGTGTATATAAAATATCCATTTATTCTATAGACACAAATAGAAACATTACCACAAGTATGTGGATGGACACCCCTTATAATCAACCAGTTTGGGGCTCCCAGTAACTTGATAACAAACATATTATACAATGACATTGAATTGTGTACTTCTACCTTTGTTTAAGGAGTTTGCAACCTTTTTGTGTTGCTTTATGTTGCTTCCACTTTTCGTGGGACACCGATGACAGCCCAGATCTGATGAATATAACTGCTAACTGTAAAGCAGACCCCATCACCAACACCAGTGCGTGACCTCAGTGAATACAGCACATTTAGTGAGTTTACAGGCACTGTGTTAGCTTTATTTTCAACTACAATATATATGTGCTGCCTAGTAATCCCCAAACAAAATTTACATTTACATGATGTTTGTGAATGTCACTTCAAAGACACTGGAATAAGCAGTTTTCTTAAGTGGGTGTAAACAAGGTCACTAATGCTCCTGTGTCAGAATGAAGAAAAAACTTGCATGTTCCAACAGTTAGTGGACAGACATCCCAGAAGACTGGAAGTTGTTATAGCACAAACAAAAGAAATTAATGCTTTTCACCATGATTCTGACATTAAAAGTTCTTAATTAAATGCTTGCAGTTCCAAGTCATCCCAAAGGTGTTTAGAAGAAACCCTGAGAATCTTGGTTTTTTATAGGCCATAATAAGTAAAAACTGTCAATATGGACTGTGTTTTGTGTTCAGGGTCACTGTCATTGTGAAACAGAAGGAAGTCCTGCACAAACCTGCAACAAAGCTGAAAGAGTGTAGAGTTCAAATTAGATTTTTTACTGAAATCACTGGAACAGCGATTTTAGAGGGGTAGTACTCCTGTACACTACAGGTGGTGAACATCCACTTAATTTTTTTATTTTTTTATTTTTAAGCCCTCTCAGATATGGCAAGAAGTATTCCTACATGGCACATGAGCTTATATTAAGGTCAGAAGCTAAGCTCTTCTAAGACTAAACTCCCAGAATCGACTGTCAATCACTAACTGAGGGAAACAGGCAGAAGTGGAGATCCTACAAAATGAGAGAAAGGCAAAATCATTGTGAGAAAGTTCCCATACAGGGAGAGAAAACAGCCGTAATATAGAGAAGAGCAGAGGAACAGCGCCTGCCCTCGCCTGGCTGATTTATGAGGATCTTTGATTCCTTTTCTTTCCCAGAGAATGTGATGCCCTTGTCCACACTATTGACAGTTGTGTTGAGATGTGTATCAGCATGTCTCTGCGGCCATGGCATTTTATGGGCTACGAGCTCATCTTGAGATGATCCAATCTTTCAGACCCCATCTGGTCAGACTTCTGCTCCTCTGCCGGGACCAGAAATCCAACCATCCGAACAAATAAAGAACAAAACCCCAAAAGAATCAACCTGCATAGAGGAAAACTAGTACAGTCCACTGCTGCAAAACAGAAGGTCATATTTCTTCTACACATCCGTTGTTGAACTGGTCTGGTGCAGACTGCGCCTATGCTGACCAAGAGCTACACATATAGACAGGAAAGGGGTGTCTGGACATGTGCAGCAAAATATGTCTAATGTTTTACATGACCTTTTTGACCTTAAGGAGCAAACTCTGAGAACAACACAGAATGGGTACCCAAGAATCTCGTCTCCTAGTCAGCCAATCAGATTACAACAGACAGCTCTTCATTTCCATATGCAATAAGCATCAGACGCCAATGAGCAGACTGTGGGTGTGACAGCACAGGCTGAGACAGCACAATGTATGGATACAGTGTATGAAGACACTTTACCTGGACCTGTAAAACAGAGGTAAAGGTCTTGGAATCTTCTGCAACACCTCCAAGATAAAGTGACTTAGTAAAGAAAGGAGGATGATCGTTCTCATCCTGCACCTGGATGAAAACCTTTGCTGTGTTACCTGCAAAAAAAAACACAACATATGATGGAAAATAATCTTACAAACACCCCAATAAACAGACTCACCCTAAAAAGACTCTTAATCTTGATCAGCACTAAACATTATTTCAATTAAACATATAAGTATACAAGCTTGATTTGTGTGATTTGAGAAAGTTGGAAGTCAGATGGTTAAACAGTATTGAGAAAATTCAGATGTGCTTCTAAAAGATTTGTTGGGTTTGTGTATGAGGGAAAAAAGCAAATTACAAACAATATACACTCAAAATGCAGGTGTCCACCCTCAGGTGCCCTAATATCTGTCACTTCAGTAAAAGACAGTCATATTTTGTGTGGCCGTGAGGGTAAGAACAAGATTTAACATGTGACAGACTTTAGCACTTATGCCAACAGAGATTCACACAATTCTGCTCATTTCTGCACAGTCACTCTGAGAGGAGCAGTGAAGCATCACAGCAGTGAGAGATGACAGCAAGAGTAAAGCTGAGCCACTGACGAGCAATGAATGAGATCAGCACCAATCCACTAAAAGCATCCCCAGCCTTGGACAAAAGTCCTAACAGAAACATTGTTTAATTTTTATCTATATTTTTCCTGCTAATTTAGTACAGTTAAGTTTAATGCAATTAAATCCAATATATAAATAAATAGTAAATACTAGACATAATAGTTAATAATAGACATAAACTGAAGTTTTTACAATTAGAGTATTTTGAAGTAGCTTTAAAGAGAAATTAAACAATTAAAAAAGAGAAACAAATTAAAAATAAAAGGAAAAAACAACAAAATGTGAAGTACATGGTACTAATATGATACAAATAAATGAAAGGACAGGGAATATTAAAAAAAATATAAGTCTATTAAAGATAAAAAGTCTATATAGATAAAAGATATTAAAGCTTCAAGCAGCACCAACATTAGAAGGCTCTAGTATCAGCAACTAGAAAAACATCTAAATTGACTGAACATAACACAGTCTGGATATAAGCTTCTAACAGAAATGCAGTACCTGTCACCATAACAACTAATTGCATAAAAGCAACATAACCAGCTGTAACATATTAGTTATCAAAAATCAGTAATCAAAAATCTTTGTCTAAAAGAACAATCTCTATAAAAGAATGGACACTGTTGACAGAACACTGGGTGACATGAGGTCACTGAAGATTAGATTTGATTATATACTGGCAGTCAGTGTTCTGTGCTCCAAAACAAAAAAGCAATTGCTCAGAAGTGAAAAAATAAATAATTTTAAAAAATTGTGCTTTTTGAAAAGCACAATACAAATACATTTTTACACTTACATTACAATGAATTTAATTTAGTTGAAGAAGACTCACTTCTGGATGGAGCTCGTAGGTTGGAGGACACCACCCTAATGGAGTTGGCCTCCACACGCAGGACGTAACTGCTGTTGCTCTCATAGTCCAGTGGCCTCGCAGTGCTGATGACTCCAGAGATGTTGTTCACAATGAATTCACCTGTGGAGAAGAGGAACATCATGATTCTACCAACTCTGTTCTGAAGAGCACAGCCCCTGAGGGCCTTTGCAGAACTACATAATTAAAAGTATGAAGTATGACATTTTGAATTAAAAGGTTATTTAAAGCAAATGTATTAATTGTCAACCTTCTGACAGAACAAACATTTCCTGACATGTAAACTAAGAGTTTTATGAATTATTTGTGTTCTGTGCGGTGAGTTACTGAACACGTATTTCACATCATCAGCAGGCAAAAATATCTATTTTTAACACAAGATAAATCATTCTTTTGTATCTTTTTTTAGCCATCAAGATCCATATTTAAAAAGAAAAACAACAAATGAGCTGAATTTTTTAAAATATGCTAGGCATTAGATTTCTGGATTTTTTGTCTATAAACAGTACTACATTTCATGATATATACTATGACCTAAAATTACCTTAAGAAGATTTTCGTACTGCTCATCTCTAATTCTTAGTAATTCCTGACCAGCTAAATCTGTCTTAAACTAAACCAGAATGGTTTTCCACACACCGTAAGGGTAAGACTGGGGTGTAAGATGGAAGCACTCAGCTCTGAGTCTCATTACTACTGATAAAGGATTAGCTCAGATCTTGTGATGTCATCACATTGAACATCGCATTGAACTCCTTCCGCTCTTTTTTCTAGTTTGAACTAATGAAAACAGCCTTTTGATTACCTATCCACGCTCCTTGATTCCGCCTAATGAGAATGTACCAAAACAATTTCCCCATCGTTTCAAACCGGCACCAGATTTATTCAAATGTGACGGAAAATTCCAACTCCGTACAGACAGAGTACCGGATTTAATCAGGGTTGCGATGCACACCCCCAGCTCCTGTTCTCCCTGTCTCTCCGATGACACACAGCAACAGGCGCTACAAACAAAAACGTTCTTACACAGCTTTGAGGTACCTTAGCTGACAGCCACCTAAGAATTTCAGCCTGGGAGGATGCGAGATTTCATTATGATGTGCTTGAAGTATTACAAACTGTAATTTATTACATTACAATAATAACTAACTCATAAAAGACCAATGTGACATTTTAGGCAATCTTTTTGCTTGGAGCTTTATGAGAAGGAAATAAAGCAAGCTTAAGTCTACTGTAACTCATTTCTTAAAGGGCTAGTATGAATGAGAACCATTTAGGGGCAAATTCACTAAGAATAAAGTACGATTGCTGATAGCATTGTTTATTTGCACATACTGTTTGGGTTGTTTTAGCTTCCGATTCACTATGCAAAGCAGATAATAATGCAAACACCCCAAAACATGCATGCTGACAACAATTTGCATGGTGCAATATGCAATTTTGCAGGCTGGTTCTGAGTGCTAGGTTACGATGGGTGACGACTATAATCTGCACACTTCACTGGGACTGCACAGCATCACTTCATCACTGCAAAACGGGCATCTAAATGTGCCCTTTAAAATGCAAATTGTGCTTGACTCCACCATGTGCCTGCTTATAATGCTCTTCCTCATCATTTGATCATGATTCTACTATATATTTATCTAACTACATCTCTTTTATAATCTGTGCGTGTCAGTGACACAGGGCTGGAAGTCTGCAGAAGGGCTCTGACATGTACAATGAAGGTGATATGAATGCAATGCTCACCGCCCTCATTTCCTTCAATGATGGAGTAGACGATGGTCTGGTTTATGGCAGCTGCCAGGATGACTCCAGCGACTGTTCCCACAGGGGCGTTTTCACTGACCGCAGGAAACCTGCATCACAGAACACACTGTTTAATGACTCAACTGTTATCATTATAATCCATCAATGACTCGCTGAATACTGTCAAAACAAGTATTTTGTTACTGTATGTTTTTTTCTATGTATATACAGAATTCATCTGATGGACATTTTTGTCTGCTGTATCACATTTCATTGTTTTTTAGCATCTTGTACTGATTATAAGATGGCATGTTAAGATAAAAATAGCTCTTTTGGAAATCTTGATTATGGAAATGTGACTCCTGTGATGTGTCTCTTTCAGTGTTTATCTGTTTTAAAGTGAAAACGTATTGTGTGTGGCCTCATCCTCTCTAAACATAAAGCTGGGGGGGGCGTGTACAGTGCTGATGCAAACAGCAGAAAATGGCATTTGCAAAACTTTAAACAAGACCACCTTTCTGACACTCAGTACAGATGTTACAGAATTTCTAACTTAAGGAAATGAAGTAACAAAAATGAATAATTTAGAAATGGTTATATATTCTATATATTAAAATCAATGTATTCTATATACATTTCACCCTATTCACACAGGATAAAAATGACTGGAAAACTTTCTTCTGGAGTAAGAAACGTTTAATAATATGAATTTTTAATCAACCGGACAAATAAAAATAAAAAAATATTCTGCATATTCTGTACAACAGTATACTGTACCATTATGACCTCACTCACAAAGGTGAAATTGCAAATTTGTAAATAAAGAATAATGACTTCTGGTGCATATGTTTTTGTATATGTCTTTATATAAAATCACTGTATGCAGTACTATCAAATAAAACAAATAAAACCTACTTACTGTAGGATCTGCAGCCAAATGGCTTGATTGTTTGACTATTTTAAACCTGGCAGACAGCTTGCCTAATTTTCATTACAACAAGGTCAATCATTTGAGCAGCAAACGATTCTTGTCCTTCATTGCCGTGAAAAGACAATTATTCACAAGAATGTAATCAATCAAGAAGTTAACCAGACCACATTGTTAATTAGACTTCCTGCACAGCTGCTAAATTAGCCAGAATAAAGGTTGCTAATTGAATGTACAGAATGTGTAGGAGGATTTTACAAACAGCAAACAGCAGAAATTGTGTAAAATATAAGCTGGTGATTTTTTGCACAAACATATGTTTAGACTTTGTATGCCATATTCCGAAGGCAGTGGGAGGAAATAATATAATTTCCATGTCTCATAAGAGTCAACAACACTTGATTCTAAATTATTTCAAAAGGTATACAAATCAGAAAGGTATGTTGCTTTCAGAGACAATGTGATTCCATTTATACCTGCTGTTCTTCACGTTTTTTTCAGATGTTATTACAAGTAAACAGAGGCAAATATAGATGTAAACAGGTCTGATCCAATCACTCACAGAACTCCTGAGACAGTTACAAACAC